>JAVQJD010023220.1:0-47721 GCA_036023655.1 Nannoperca australis
CCCGCAGGCACGGGTAGCGGCCCACTACCCTGACAAACACCAGTGAAAACAAATAGAGCTTCTTCCTGAAATGAAAGGCTGTTTTTTTAAGCCCGGCAAGACCTGATTTAAACATACAAACGCCTCGCTTGCTGTCGTAATTACCACAGGTCAGATCTATTTTCAGCCTCTTTTCAATCTCTCTCCCATCGCCTGCACCAATCTTTATATTGATCCCACACAGATTTTCAATACATGACAGCAGCCTCCATTGCTTTAACCAAATTACCCTTTTGCTACAATAACAGCCCTATTCACTATTCCATTAATGTCTCTGCACATTGCTTCTTTACATGTCTGTTATATGAAATGAGAGCTCCACCCCGGCAACATGTCTGATCCACTATTCAAAGCTGTCTGTGTAGCAGGCCCTTCATCCGAACCTTGCATTCATGCTGGACTCAGCTGCACCACATGCCATCCACAAATCCGATATTATCGATCAGTCATCCAATTCCCGGCTCTTTCAGCAAACAGAAAAAAAAGAAAAACAGATTCAAACTCCACTCTCCGGTAGTGAGCAGCACTGAAACAGACAACTGTACATTCACCTCCTCTTCATTTTGACTGCGATTCTCTGTAATTGATGAGGATCATCTCTTGTAACTGCTGGGTTACAATATAAAAGTGGAGTAGGGGATTCAATTACCACTGCAAATTTATATATGACGCCGGAAAATTAAATTGACTGTGTTTTAATTAATCTGTGGTCTTACTTAAAGGCAATTTAATAAATCATCACACAAAGGAAAAAAAGAGAGAAAATGGAAGGGTGAAACTTCAACAGCGGTGGCCTCGAGGGATGGTGGCAGCCTGTCGGTCATAAAAGTAGGCCGTTAATTAAAGGGCTGCTGGTTCAAGTCCCTGGATTGACGAGTCAGAGAAGCTAAAGTAGGACTGAGTTTACAGTCTGAGGTGAGATGCTACATTATAGGTGTCTGTAAGCAAGGCACCAGGCTAATATTACCTTGCCAGGGAAAGTTTGTTGTGACACTGTGCTGCTTGCGAGTGTTGTGGACACTGTATTGGACAAATTATAAATTTCTACTGGCAACAATGGATTAATAAAGTTAAGAGAAATTACACATTGCCAACAAGTCATCTAAGTGACACAATATCATTTGTTATTGTCATCCAGAATGGCATATTAGCATTTTCTGATCTGGAAGTAGGCAGGAAGACATTATTTGTCAGTGCATTACCAAATTAGTTGGCAAAGGTTAGGGAAAGATTGTAGAAACCAACATTGACTCTTGGTAGCAGACGGGATGCAAACAGTGGTCTCCAATGTCATAGTCAGACACCTTTCATGCCCACCCATTCACCCCGGTTTAGCAGCACTATACAAAGTCATGCTACTTTCACCATTTCTTCTGTGGCTCCATAAGTATGAGGCTTTGGTTACTAAAGCAATACTATGTATTAGAACTAAATCATTGTTGGGTTTAGTCTTTTAATGGGATTTGTAGAATATATATCATGTGCCTTATTCTGTAGTGACCAGTTGCCAGCTGTGGCTCAGGTGTGGCTCCTCCGGTCCACATGTCAAAGTGTCCTTGGTCTTGACACTGAACACCACATTGCTCCCAATGGCCAGGCCAGTTCCTTGCATGGTAGCTCGCATGTGAATGAGAGGCAAATTGTACGGTGCTTTGGATAAAAGCAGCATATTAATGCAACCATTCACCAATGCTAGTGTTTTGGACAGTTGAATATAGTCTCACCCAGCTAAGAGACGTCATGCCTCTTGTCATATTTCTTATTTGTAACAAAGACAGACAATACTTCTGGATATCATGACTGCTCCTCTTGTTTAAAAAACACATGTTCTACACTTAATAAAATATCCAAATGTTTGAGATACATTTGGTTAGCGGGGAAATGTGTCATTGCTGGTAAATCATTGAAAAAGGCCATGGCTGTACAGGATAAGGCGACAGGACTTTATAAATTCCTGTTAGTCCTTACAGTCCATCTGGGATGAGCCTTCCTGCAGATTAGAGAGTGGGCTTTCAGAAGCCGGCCAACCTCCACTAGATTCAAATGGCCCCAGACCGGCTAATCTTGCCAAGAGAAAATTCCTCTAGAAGTCACTTTGAGTGGATTTTATAGGTACTTAAGATATAACAGTGTGGTGATTCTAAGTCGACCAGTGCTTCAGCGGCCTCTGCATAGAGCTGGGTTCACTTTTTCTTGCTGCTCAGCTGACAAGAATGGTGAATACTCAGTGTATACTCAAATACTCAAACAGTGCTATCATAATGGCATGGCTATTTTGAAAGCAACCCCACAGTTTCTAGACCATTATGAGGGAGGGGGGCCAGGGCAACAGCCCATCGAATGAAACCTACTGTCTGTCTTTCTAGAAGGAAGTAAAGCAAAACAGACTGTTTGCTACTTTGGTTGTCTTGCCCAGATTGATGATGGGAGGAACTCCACAATGTAGTCTTTCGCAATGCTATCTCAGGAGACAAAAGATACTAAAGAAGATTTTTTCCTCTGATTCCTAATCAGATGTGATCTATTTCAACCTACAACCAGGGCACCTTTGAGATGCCTGATAAAATGCACTTATCTCCCCCCATTATGTTAAGATTCATGAAATCATTTGCATGAACATGTAGATGTTTCTGATGTCATGAACGCTTAAAGGGGGCAAAGGTGAGTTCAACTCGCTGTGCAAAGAAGAGTTTCTCGGTAATCATGTGACAGGTTTTAAAAAAGACGACTGGGACCAAGTTTTCAGTGTGTGGCAGTTGGGTCAATACAGAGCTCCTGTCATTAAGCCTCTGCCAGTCAAACATCCAGCCATAATTGATGAGTTTCCCCTGGGGAGGGCGGAGCTGTCATTGGGGCTGGAGGGACAGCAAAGAGGGCTTTTGAACATGAAACCAGTCCTGGCGTGCTCAAGTCATTCTGCGAGGGGAAAGCAATCTTGGTGACTTCTGACTCAAAAACAAAGACCAAGAAACAAGAAGCTTATTGGCTTTAACGGGATAGACCTGCAGCCTATTGGCAGTCAGTAAATGCACTTGAAGCTCAATTAACTGCTGAACATCAGAAAAAAAGAAGCTGTGAAATCATGTCCTTCTGACCAAAGACACTGACCAAAGATGGACCCTTTCAGCATCCGTAGTGATCCCTCACATGATCTGACAGGCGGCCATACAACATTAAGAGGTCACAGGTTTATAAAAGTGTGTTGCAGCAAAGACTGCAGGGTGTGTCCCTTCAGACACTATTGGGTGAGGGATAAACCAAGCAAGAAAAATGGAGGCCAACAGTGGCAACAAATCTGTAAAAAGACAAAGCACTGAGGATTATGACACAAGCTGGTTGACAAGTATGTTGTGTTTCATTTAAATGATAGGAGGCAAGTTATGTCTATTGTTAGCAACGGCAGCAAACACTGGGTAAAAAGTCTAATAATCATATCCAGCAAAGACAATGCAGAGAGCTGTACTGTAGCAATCTTTGCAAGTGCAAATGTTTTAGGTAAAATGCAAGGCTCACTAATGTATTGTGTTGGAGTAGTAGACATTGATTCATTAAACCTAGCTCGTCTTGATTACATCTGTACTGGTAAGCTATTTTCTGGCCTTTCACAAAGACAACCCATGGTGGAAAATGTTGACAACTGGAAAAAAACTACCAAGGTACTGCATTGAGGTAGACTGAGTCAAAATCACTATTGTGTGCACTGGGCTTGGACAGCACAAATTAAAGAGGAAAAAATAGGGAGGAGGAGGAGAGAGGGGAAAATGCAGATGGGGTATTATTTTTCTTTTTGTATCCCATCTAATTGCAATCATAGGCAGATGTCTGAAAGTGTGACAGCATCAGCAGAATTGCTGCTGAGAGCACAGAATCTTTGTCTAAAAATAATCAGACATTCTGTGTGCTGCTGTTTGTTATAATGGTAATCGATGCTGGAGGCTTTGAATTCCATCAATTTATAGATCCACTCTGTTCTGCCTGGTGACTGTACTGCCTCACAACCCCCACTGCATATACGCACACCGACGCAAAAACACACACACACAAACACACACACACATGCACGCAAGGTCTTGCACAAAAGAGCAGGTAGGCACACAAATGCGTGTGCAGAGACACATGTACACTGACATCCGCACATGGGGGGGCTGCAGCATGGCAGAGCAGGGACCACTGTGCGATTAAGATAAGTGTAGTTTTCTTTTTGTACATTCCTTGTCGCCTCCCATTCACTGTGATGTACAAGATTGTCCATAGCTGCCTCAGATTAGTCCCGCATCTCAGGCGCCACATTTGAGAGGGGGGACTGATCAATAAATCAAATCACCACAATCAATGGCCCCAATCACTGCAGTCTAGTCTGGCCTCAACATTATTACTGGCAATCCCCCCAGCCATTGAGGGAGGAGAGGCCGGTTTGGTAGGGGGATGGAGCAATGTGGGGAAGAGCAAACATTGGCGCCTGTCCATATGAAAGATCCAACATCCAACATCCAACTCATCTGGCCTCCTTGGGCTGAATATTAGTTAGGACAGGACAGGCAGACACAGTGAGTGTGTGGGTGTGTGTGTTTTGGACCGTCCAGACAGAGGGAGCCAGGCGGGAGAAGCGCCTCTGACCTCCATGACCCAGCGCTCAGAACGTGAGCTGAGCACGCAGCCTCTGACAGGGAAGCACTGGGGGGGCTGCTATCACCTGGCATCTCCCTCCATCTGTTTACCACCACCGACTGCTGCTCCTTTACTTTTTTTACCCGCCATCAGCCTGGCTAGAGCTACTTCAATTCACACCACCATCACACTGCTGTTAGACCATATCACACTGGAGTCAAATACTATTTGTACATAATTCTGAGAGTTTGTTTTAACCTGCTGCGAATGCCAGATAGGTCCAGTTTAACCAATTATGTTTCTGAAAATAAAAACTACAAATATGACCCAAATGAAAATTTTAATGCTAGGGTAGCCATTGCACTACTGGCACTCAACTTGGGTTTAAAGGGAAATTTGGGGAAAAGTTAGATGTTAGATTCTCATTTTCCCAAAATGTCAAACTGTTCCTTCAAAATGAAGCGATGTCTCCTTGCGACTCATTGTCTGTGGTTGCAAATGCCTAACGCTGGATGCACGGCAAACCAGATACCATTTTAGTGGATGAGAACAGGATGGTAAAGTTAAATGAGGCAGACAAACATTAACAAGGTATACACCAAGTGCAGTTCTCCTTTCACTCTCCATGTTGGAAATAAAAGTTTGCAATACAATATTAAGAGAAAGCTGCATTTTATAGCTTCATGGTATTACTAGAATAATTACACAATATAATAGAAACAAAATAATTGTATTTAACCCTTGTGCTACCTTGCCGGGTCATATTGACCCAGTGGCCCATTGTCTTGACCCAGTGTCTTCTCCACAGGGTAGCACAAGGGTTAATATACATATATATATAATTCCATTCTTTGTAAATCACCATAACAACATATAGTGATGCGTGTTTCATTTTGCCGTCCTGCCGTTCCATCGCCATTGGCTAGTTTTTCTCGTAACGTACAGAAGGTACTGTCTGTCTGATTCCATCTGAATGCAGCATAATGCTTATGATCGTTTCAACTGAAAAGTGGTTCTTTTAATTATCTTTAGAGGCTTGAGAAAGTAAAATGACCAAGCAATTAACAACACAAAAAGCAAAAAGGAATTGAATGTTTAAAAAATATCTCATTTTGAATAGCAAACAGTTTTTTCCTGGTAATTGTCTCAAGACCCCACAGATTTCTTTCACCCAGGTTCAGATTATTTCTTGCATTCTGCAACTGTCCACTCTGCAGCAGCAATACTGACTGCACAGTGCAGAAATATGTAGGTAGTCTATAGATCGTGAGGACTTAGCAACGAGGAAAATCACATTTAATTTTGACACCTCTCTAAACTCTGGACTGGTAAGTCTGATAAATCATCCAAAATAATTAATCCCCAGTCAGTCAGGCTGTCTTCAAACGGCATGCTAAATCTTACAAAAGGAAGGAGAAGCCTGTGAGCGTTACAACCATCAGCAAAAGGTGTGACTGGTGTTGTCAGCCATTATTCGTCATACCCTGCTTCATTTGGAGAGTTTTTGGCGCCTGATGCACCAGAGCACAGCCTACTTGTCAACACTTCTCTCTCTTTAATTCCAACATGCACACTTGGACACACATGCGCACACACGTTTCCTATTCCTCACTGATAAACTGCAACACATCTTAGTATGATCAGGGAGGCTCTAATTCCATTTATTGTCAAGTCTTATTCAAAATAGTATCAAGAGGTATCATGAAAACATCTTATTACAGCCCTTTCAAACTGTCCTGTATCCACTCTCAATCCAATGAATAACTTTAAATGTCCGCCAATTAGAAACTTCAAATTACAATCCATGACTGAATGCTCCAAACGAGGGCCAGTTACAACACCTTATTTATCATCATTAAGACCGACCATTGTTCTGCTCCCTTCAAACTCTGTGGTTACAATCAGGGTGTCTATTGTCATTGTGTGGTACACGCAGGGTGACTAATTACACAGTCCTATGATTCATTAGCAGTCTAGTGGGTTGAAACCTGAGCGAAGACATGATAACCTCAGTCGGCCAAATGATCGGCTCAGATGGAGATGTGAATGTGGAAGATGTTTTTAACAAAGACCAAGAACAAGCACCAAACACAAAAACCTTCCAAATTCAAGTTTCTGTTGAGAACGCATGAAAAATTAGGAGAGCACAGATGATGTTGAACTTGAGCAATGAAATTGGGGACGAAGTTTGTTTTCCTGTTCCTTTCAAAGAAGGGAAAGAGGAGTGCAGTGCGCGGGACTTGTTCCTGTGAAGCTTCACCATTGAGGTCAGTTAGCGGGAGAGGAGGAAGGCTCCAAAGATGCAGCCATCACCACAATGGCCCACTTTTACCTGAAACAACGAGCTGCAGCGATGCAACACAGCTAACCTGCGATTGTTTATTCTCTCTTAAGAAATGTCAATCTGTTTGCTCTCAGGTGTGCTGCTCTTCCTCTTGTTTTTGTTGTTTTCTCCCCCCTACTCTCTCCGTTTTCCCTTGTCGATTGCAGCAAGATCAAAGCGACGCCGCTGGAAGAATCTGAATATTTCAGGTGTGGAGAGAGGGCTGCGTTTCACGCCACCTGCGTAGCGCTGAGAGACAGGTCCCTCCTCTCACTCAGACTCAGTTAGTGAGGCCCCTGGGGCCCGGCGACATAAACCAGGGCCACCTGTCTGAGAGAGGGAACACTCCTTTACCCTCCTTCTCTTCATCACACTTTTATTTTACAGCATTTGAACCAAAAATAAATGAATCTAAATAGAGCGGTGAGGGTGGGAATAAAACCAGTGCTGACAACAAGCAGCTGAGAGCTTTGAGCGCCGTCACAAAGGCTCCAAGATCTGGCAGACGAGTTCCGTTGCCGCAGAATGGGAGCAGCCACTTGAAAGGACAGTTTATACATGAATCATTTTATAATTTGCCCTGCTCTGCAGCAGAAGGTAGCTCTCATATATTAAATGATGAGCCTGGTCAAGAGAATCAGCAGGATTATTTTCTGCCATAACATAGCACACAGTGTGGAGCAGGTCTGTGAGATGAGTCTCATCACATCATCAGGGCCGCCAAATCGGACCCAAAGCAAATAAAGAACATCCCTGACGTCCACACCAGCCCTAACAGTTTGATGTAGCTGCTGTCCTTGGAGGGCTGTGCGCCTTGACATGTGTGCATGTGTAAGCACTTGTGCAAGCGTGTGTGTACGTGTATGTGTGTGTGTGTGGACGTTGTGTTCAGGGGGGCGTGGAGCAGGTTCCATGCTTCCAGTTCCCAGCCATGTCTCTCAAAAGGGCCGTAAAGTCTTTACAGCAAATTCCTTACATTCATCTGTGTCAGAGCACTCGGCACACATTAGGCGTTTACACGGGAGGAAACACAATCTATTTGATGCTACACTGCCCACACGTCCAGAGCCCTCCTCCCCACGCTGGATATTCACAGTGTTTAACTTCCATTTCATATTCTGTACAGGCAGGCAGACAGGCATGCAAGTGGACTCCATCTTGCTGTAAATCAGCATTTAAACACCCGACTAAATATAATCTGGAAAGAGTCAACAAGAGGCCCTTGCATTGCTCTGCTCAAGATATTTGTTTTTATTTATTCTGGAAAGTGCAATTGATTTTTGTTGTTCCCCTAAAGATGTATGCAAACGGTGAACCGAAAAAAGTCACACTTCATTTTTTCCCCTGGCTGCTGCTGGTCCCCATCTTTTAATATCAGTGGTGCTTATGAGAACAAGTGGAGGTTAATCTAGGGAGCGGGTCATAGCCAGCCAGCTCTTTGTAAATGTCAGCCGGGAGATACAGGCCTTTCTTATTACCACACTAAACCAACAAGGCTGACGGCTTCAAGACGGATGTGTGACTTGGAGGTGTCCCCCACCCCCCCACACTTCTCACCACCATCACGGGCCAACCCCAGCACAAAAAGCCTTATTAATCAATCGATTTATCGCCATAAATCAGGCCAAGCTTTGATTGTATCAGCAAGTCGTGCAATCAATCAATTAGTCAGGACCTAGTGCCCAATTTGCCTAAAGAAAGATGAATGCTCCCCCACATCATCCATTTGGTTGTCCGTTTACCCATCAAACACGGCTGCTGTTGACTCCCAAGCCCAACACGCATCCTTTTATCGATTTCTTCAGATTAAACTTGCAAAGGAATCAAAGGACACTTAACTGACTGGGAATAATTCAGCATTTTTCATTTGTAGTGAAGTATGTTCTGTGCTCTCCTTTGATAGTGTTGCCTCATATCATCAAAACAACAGAGCAAACATTCAAATCCAGAATACAGCGTTCTTATGAGTGATCCAGCAGAGTGAAGAGGATAATGCTTAAAAGTAACTGGAGCCACTCTGAGAAAAACGGGGCACATTATTATCAGTCAGTCGTACCCAGGTTTATATGGCAAGGCAAGGGGGAGCGGGTGGTGCGCGGGGTGGCTGAGCAAGGAAACAGCTGGATGAACAAACTGTGGAAAACATATGTATAATGACATATTTGTTTCATATTTTATCCCAACTGTGAATTCCAATCCACATTGTGACACCAGCTGGTTCGGTCCAATGCCTCCCATCTGCAACTCGGTGTCAGGATGTCTCAGAGGACGGGCTGGGAAACTTTGGGGACGACAAAAACCGACAGGAGCAAGTAGAGCACGACAGAGTGGGCTGCCGGAGCCTCGCCGTGCTTCTCCCCCAGCGGCGGGTTGGAATGTGGCAGACTGCGGCGCTGCTGTGGAGGGGAAAGAACACCGGGGGCTCCCCGGGGAGAACGTCTGTGGTGGGATTAGAGCCCCACCAGACCTGGTTCTGCTTCACACCCTCAGACCCTGCTGTGTTACAGCTGGTGGGGGGAGGTAGGCGGGGAGGGGGGGTCTTTACAGAGCTATCTGTGGGGGCTTTACAGTTCTGCCCAATCTCCCCAAGCCTCACCATGTAATTAGAGATAAAGACAGAGGGCTCAGCTACTCAACCTCAATTCTCCCAGCTTCACACAAGGCTGCCCACCCAGAGCCCCCAGAGAGCCCCCTCAACACTGCCGCTACACCAGCACCTGTGTACGCTAGCTAGCTACAAACCCCATCATCTCCCAGCCAACTGTTCCACAGACTAAACATGTAATATACTACAAGGTGCGCCGCATGATCATGATTGATTGGCGTTCAAATGTGTGTCCTGAAGATGCTATACCATGATTCACAACGGCGGTGTGCGTTTTCTGGCAACTTGTTCCATACATTATGTGTGTCCAACAGGATTCATATTGTAAAAATTCTCAGGTAAACAATAACCAGGGTAAATAATTAATTTTTCTTCATATCTCCCTCCACTAAAACTTCATCCAGGAAAGGGGGGTGTAGAGGCTAAGGCAGAAGAGGAACTCTCGACTATATTCAAGAAACACAAAATTATACTACGGAGGGATCCATTATTCATCTCAGATACATTTTTCATTTAAGAGTGGGTTGGATATGAGCAATGATGAATGCATCACCCAGGATGCAATTTGTATGTAAAATAACAGAAGATTACAGAATACGTTTTAAGTGCAAATGCAGTTTGTTGCCATCTAAGTAGAAAATACATTCCTACAAAAAGGAATAAGACCTGAGCCCCATGATGTTGCCTCATAAAATCACTTAGCCTATAGCTAGGCCCCTCGCCAGTCCTTATAAAGGGTCACAATGAGAGGCTCAGGTGATGAATGATCTGACTGTAGTAGAGTTTCATTCATATAATATACACTAGCTCTTGGCAGGCCATTTGAAAACATGGGATGAGTAAACTGAGTAACTAAAGCTAGGCTAATTCAACTTACATCCAGCTCAGCAGCCCATTTCCTTGAAATCCACCCTTCTGCAGTGAACACACAGAGAGCTCTTGCAGACACACTGTTAGATACATGTCTACGCACAAGTGCACACAAACATACATAGTGTCTCGTTGCCTGCCAGGCATCCACATGTTCCTCTCAGGACTCGCTCTCTCCTCATCAGCTTCACTCGGTGCACACCGTTTCAATTCAGTGCCTCTCAAAGACACACAAAGAGCCTTCCCCTCCATTCACAGTACTAAGATTGAATGCAGCCCCCTAACACAAGACATGCCTACCACAGAGCATGTAATACAACTCATTACTGGGCACGCAGGGTGAAGAGGGCTGTGATGGGAGAGACAAGCACAACGGAGAGAGAACAGGGGGCCCTTACACCAACATCTCCATTTTTTCCTCACAACTAACAGAGCTCTAAAACCAGCCTTAATAACTAAAGCAATCCGATTGATTTTTGGAGCTCCTTTAAAATAAGTGTTATAACTGTGGTGGAATCAAGGGGAAACCCAGAAGAACTGCTAACACTTTAGGTGAAAGTGCCACAGCGCCTGCGGTCCCATCCACATCATCACTAGCTACATGATGGACAGCATTCAGAGGTTAATTCGGGTCTGAATTGCAACTTCCTGTCCTGCCTCTCCAAAACTGTGGTTGACCCACAAGCAAACGTGTCCAGTCACAAAGAGGCAGGGGTACAGTGTATCTGGGTCAGCCACATTGATCTCAGCCCTTCACTGCATGGCTCTGGGGTCAGGTCTTTGTGTGCTGCTGACAAGAGGTCACTAGGTTCAAATTTGTGCATGTGGAAGCACAGAAGAAGGACAGCAAATGGGCTAATCCACCACTACAAGCCTCATGAACCTTCCTTAACCTCAGGGCAATCGCATGACCTGAGGCAAAGCATTACACACACTAAAAAGACATGAACTTCAGGGCATTGGAGTTTTAAGCACGCAATCAATGGGGCCACAGGTGCAAACATTTTCTGCACTGCCAATGGAATGCCCTTCTTCTTTTTTTTTTTACCTCTCCCAGGATTACAGTGAAACCTGTTTTTACACTGTGTTCATGTTAATGTCAGCAATAATAAAGACCTGCAGCACAAGAAACAATAAAAAACGAGGAGCGCGAGCTGGAGACAGCTTTTGGAGGTGGGCTGGAAACATCGCAGGGAGTCGGGAGAGAGGGCAGGATGTGAGGAGTCTGTCAACTTCTCCCCGTCTGCTCCTGCGTGCACTCGCTTCAGACTGTGGGGAGCAAATGGGCCTAATTCACACTGGCTGTGTGTGAGTGTCTCTGCTGTCTAGCAGCGTGAGCGGGAATTAGATCTATGGTTTGTAGCCTTCATCCCTTCCCAGACAGACTTGTTCCGGCTCAGAGGCGCTGCCTAATCCGCACCTCTCTCCCGCTTGCACTCCCGGAAAATGACTTCACACAGCTGCCTCAAACGCCCAACGCAGCAATTTTCATCTGACTGAACTCCCCCCCCCCGCAAAATAAAAAAGCCTCAGCAGACCTCCCATAGCTCATTTAACATACCAATTTCTCCCCAAAGCCCACCCTACCCCCTTCCTAAGAGATGAAAACAACAAGGAAAACAACTACAGCCCCACTTGATAATTTAAGGCCCTTTTTCTCAAGAGAGCTGTCAATCAGCAGTACAGTAAGAGGAATTCACAGAGAGAGGAGGCACCCTGGTTTTGCAGTGGTGAGTAGCTGGTTTTAGATATCTCCAGCAATTACTAACCAGGTAGGATGTTCGTGAAGCTGCGCAGGTATTTACGTCACCCGAGGGTGTCATCTGGCCCCTCCAGCTCCTCCATGGTCCTCGCTCCCTGCATCTATCTACCCATCCCACCAAGTGGAGGCGAATTAAAGCGAGCGTCAATTCACAGCGAGGACTCTGGGAACATAAAGCAGCGCGAGTTTTCACATTAAAACCCTGATCTTGGCCTGGCGGTGTCTCCTAGTTGCTGGAAAGGACACAATTGTGTGAGATAGACCTGGTTGCGAGAAGAGACGGCTGCTCCCAGGCACAGCGGCCTATTTGGGTCATGGAGGGTAACTCGGGATAATAGCAGGGCCACTCAGACAAACACTCCAACAGCCTCGAGGACAGGAAACAGTGAGCGGTCCATCTTATAAACCAAAGCCTACCTAATGGTTTTCATCTGTTTCATGAATACCCCACCTACCAGTGTGCAATGAAGCCTTGCACTTCTTCACCTGCTTTTGTCCTTCCTCAAAGAAACTATGAAATAAAAAGATGCTGCTGCTGGTAAGAAAGTGATTTCCAGATCTTCAAGTGCCATTTTGGATCTCCGCGGAAAGTTAAATTAAGTGTAGCATATTTCAAGAAGGAAAAACCTGTAAAAGGAGCAAACGTTGTCCTCCATGTGCTCAAATTTAAGCCTTTATAAGCAGTCAACTGATGCTGCAAGGAAATGCAGCATAGTTCTCAGGAACTCCTTAGGTGGCAGTGAGAAACAAGTGATGTTACAAGAAAAGGAGAATGATTAAAGCCTAATATGGCATAGTAGAGAGGGGAGAGAGAGGTGATTTATCCCTTCACGGCCTTTTGACACTAAATTAAACTGTTGAGTCCATTCCCCCGTGCCAGCTAGTTATCTTTCCAGGCTAATTTAACACTATAATTTACATTCCATATAAAATACATCCTGATGTGGTGCTGTCAAGGCTGTACATCATTTGCAGAGAGTGCTCCAGTTTCAGTGAAAAGGACAGAATTAGATCATATTCATGATGCAATTAAACACTTCAGTGGGAATCGATGTAAAACCGATGAGCCCTGAAAACAATGCATATGGCTGAGAACATTAGAACACATTACCTACCCTTGGATCCCTCGCTCCACAGATGCAATTTAAAATCCTCCACCACTCCACTCTCCGTCTCTCCAGATTCATAACGCACAGCGATAATAAATGAATTTTTCACAAAATTATTCAACTACTAAATTGCCCATGGTAACTGAGTATCAGATGAAAGTGATGTGAATTATTAAGTAGGGAAACTGTTTGTTCTCACCATGGGTATAATAATCGGCCAAATGAGGAAGAGAAGGGGAGCTAGAGGGGCAGGTTACAGTAAAGGGAGATCTCATAATAAACATCAGTGTTGATGTAAAAATGGGAAAACTCTGTCTGCCGCCTGGGCCTCCAGCTGGGTTGATGGTATCGACCAATTTCCCTAGGGCGGTAGTGTGGGTTTTCTTATGGATACAGAGAGGAGAACATTACGAGGCAATGCTGCACATTCTCATGTAAAACTGGCAACAGGCCCTCTGGAGCTGGCAAACCACTGCAACAGCCAGCCAATGTTACACCATCTCACCACATTTTACATAATCAGACAGACAGCGCAGCAGACCACACACTCACACCGCTCCTCTCCAGATCACATCAACTACCTGTCACACTCCTCTCCACAGCCATCACACTCACTTTGATTGGCTTAGAGCCACATATTCACACAGACTCAAACACCTATTGCAAAGCATACTACACATATACATTTTTCCGGCCATTATAAAGTTGTATTTCCCTTAATAACCTTTTGCCTTTTCGATTCTTCTCACCAAACACGTTTTTATTGTCAAAGCCCAAACGTGTTAATAGTAAGAAAGTAGACAAATGTAATGAAATTCAGAATTTAAGAGCCATACAGGGGCAAAGGTGCAGCAATTTGTAACCATTTCTGACAGGATGAGTTGGCCTCTCCAACTGAAACAGTAATTATGCTTAATGGTCCTTTAATCTGTCCATCAGGCAGGAGGTGAGCAGCCGGGTCAGCCTAAAGTGCTCCAGGCGTCACGGGGTGTCAGGGTACAGTCAGAGGGGTGAAGTGCTCCGCGAGGAGTGCCAGGAATGCTCGCTTCAACACATAACATCGGCAGGCATGCAGGACACAGGCCTCCCTCCGACACACACGAGTCAACTCATCATACACCTACCGCCTGCCTCCTGCATAAAAAGTGCTTACAACTGGACTACAGAGCAGAGCAGAGGAACACGCTTCTTGGATAAGTATGAACTGAGCAAATGTGCAAGGAAGAGTGTGGGCAGCTGACAGGTTTGATCTAATTTGACACAATCCTAACCATCCCGGAGTGGATGTTGAACTCTGTATTGTGCTGAGAATTCTGAACTATCGCGTCCAGCTGGTGCCCTGGCACTCTGTCATCCCCATTAATCTGTAACTCCCTCTTTTAAGTTTGCACAGACTCGGTACTGATGGAAGCGGGGTTGGAGTTGAACTAATTCCAGTTCACATTAGAAATCCCAGGTCATGTCCTGTACATACCTCGAGAGTCACGCATGTCTGAGCCCCCCTATAGACAGACAAAACCGGGGCGGTGAGAGCATTCCAAGCAGAGAGATGGCACTAGGTCAATCCCAATAGTAATAGCAAAGACACAGGGTCCATACCAAAACAAGGGTGAACAAATAGTACCTTTGTACCCAGAGTCATTTGTACCCGGCTCAGGCACCTGGCTATCTGAGAGCCTGGCAGACAGAGCTCCTAGTCCCAGCTATGCATCTGCACTTGTGCTGTATTTGTTATCTCGGACAAGCATTCTCCCTCACCGTTTCAGTGGCCAAATAGAGAGGGGGGAGAAAACGAATCACTCCTAGACCCACTCCTGTTGTTCCCTCAGCTGTCAACACTTCTCTCAGACTTCACCCCCGCCTAGCCACATCGATACAGAGAAGTGACTGCCGTTTGCTTTATGATTGCCTTGTTTTATTCTCTCGGCCAGGCTTTTTCTCAGCCCTCACCGCTCTAATCAGACCGTCTTGCCTGGACAACAGAGCCATTGTCTCTTTAAGTGAAAGAGGCAGTGGATCAGTGAATCCCTTTCCATTTTCCCGCTTTATTAGCCCAGCGGCACACTACTGTTTATACTAGTGGGTATTCTGTGTTTGCTGAGAACAATTACAGTATGACAAATGATCCGTCAATGCCATCTATCAGGCCGCAGCTGACAGGAATCCTATAGACAGGGCAGCCATTCGTCCCCTGCTCCCCATCTCTGGGGTCCCATGCTTTAGTATCCATGACAACGTGCAAGCCACTTGCCACGCTTGCCACTTCACAGTGAGAGATGAGCGCCCATGAGCGGCTCTGAAAATTAGCCTTTGACACCCCGTGTTCCACTGCGCTCTCACCCTCCTAGCCTACAGTCCAGCCCCTTCGGGGGGCCTCTGGACAGTCCTAACCCCTTTTTCACATTCAGACACTCACACAAACACAAAGGCAGACACATACCTAGGTGCTACCATAAACATACCTCTCTAGGTCTCAGTGTGTCAATTTTATTGTGCCTGAGCCATACGATTCTCAACATTAACCTCGCAGCTACATTAGCTATCCAGCAGAGGAAAAGAAAGAGAAGCACCAACATGGCCAGCATCCATAAAATAGGGTGAAAAATAAAATGGGTGAAATAGAAAGAGAAAGGTTGAGAAGTGCCTGAATGCACATGAGCTACCGGCACACTATCAGACCAAGCCAACTGTCTGACCCCTCCTTCTCACATTTCATGAATGAATTTCTGGAAAAATGATATCTCTTAAAGGAAAAATAAACAGGTCATTAAATTTGTTTGCATTTGTTTGTGTAGTCAAGTAGCAGAAGTTCACTGTGCCTCACCTTTTGGTTTTAAAGTATGAAAGTTGGGTGTAGTGGGAAGGCATTTAAATGTATGTGCCGTACAGATCAGAAAGAAAAATGATTTTTAGCAGTGATTAAAACTGGAGAATTGAATCATTGCAATATATTTAAGAATCTTAGGAGGTCAACATTGGAAGCATGCGTAAAATACTCAAATATAAATACAAAACCTAAAAGTATGAGAGATGATGTGGGCCAAGCTACAATTCCCATCTGACTCCCAGACACACCTCTTTGGGGTTGTGTTTATGCCATAAACTGCACTTGGCAGCTGAGGATCATATTACTACCGTGAAAGAAACAAACAAAGCTGTGCAAACGTGGTGCACTGTCAGAAGCAACGGTTTTACGGCTTGTGATTAATCATATTTGGAGGAACATTAAAGGGAAAGGAGGAAACTGGCTCCAGCACTAGGAGGTAAGGGTGTCAACTGATATAACCCGCCACTGACATCAAGCAGAGCCAGCTAGCTCATTGATGTGGCAGCGTCTCATTTTCACCAGTTTGGAAGCAGACAGTTTTGCAGCGCCTTGCGGTTCTTAATTATCTTCCGACTTTGTCTAATTCAATCAACACAACTCAGATCTGGCTGCGAAATGGCACTCACATCCCCTCAAGCTCAGCAAGTCAAAAAACACTGAATAAGTGGAACAGTCAAACTGACAAAATGGCATAGCACATGAGAAATAACTGCTATTTTATCTCCCGGGCTGAGACCTCATCCACAGCGGAGGGGATGAGGGGAGGCTGCGAGAGCAACCAATCAGCTTTTTGTTTTAAGTTACAAGGCTGCGTTCAGGGGGGGACACAGGAGTCAAGTGCTTTGATGACGCTGCAGATGCTGCCGTGCTGAGCAGTGTGAGGTCGCTCTGTTAGCTGATGCTCTTTAGGTCCTTGCTCAGATGCTTCCTGGCGAATCTAATATCCTGTTAACACAATGGCATCTAACTACGATGTCAGATGTCAGGACAGTACGCTATTTCGCCCAGCTTCCTCACAACTATACATTTTTAATAGAATACAACACACACATGCCAGTGATGCCACATGCCCCCCCCCCACACACACACACAATTTAAGGGTCATTAGGGATTATAATGTTTGCCAATTTGCACACTAAAAAATGAGTGACATAATGAGAGGAGGTAGGATGTCTGGTAGTATTTTTTCCTGCACCACCACTATTCCCACCCATTCACCTCCCATCTAATTCCGAGGTCCACGGCATTATTAGATTTTGACATTATTAGCTGAAATAGCAGAGAGGCCCTGCTGTCATTATAAAGCCTTTACTTTGGCGCTGACTGCCAAATCTGTTTTGCACTAGCTACAGACTGCCAAACCCAACAATGGCAGATTAGTGAAGCCCTTCTCCTGTTGCAGCAGAGGTTAATATAAAGTGACAGGGCTAAGTCCGCTCCGATTAAGTATGCTGAGAGATATTACGGCAGTTTGTTACATCAGATCGTTATTGGATTAAACAGCATGCACAACAATGAAAGTTTAATTTTAATTTTCGGCAGGAATATAAAACAGGCCCTGAGAGCGCTCCTGTCAGAACAAAGGCAGTATTACAATACCTTCGTTTTTGCTTCCCCCTTTGCCATTACTGGAGTGGCAGACATGAGAGAAAATGATGGTAAGTGAGGATGTCAACCTTTAGATTTTTTTCTCCCTGAGGTTAATACATTATTTATAAACCAACAAAATTCAACTGCACTTTACAAACCAGGATTTACTTCAAACTTAGGGCAATACAGCAGGCATCAAAAATGATAAGAGCGATTTAATTTCCCTGCCTCTGTTTATTGGTTTGGTCATCTACCGTCGTACTGCATGCAGCCAGAGCCCAGTTGGCCAGTGCATTGTTAGCCCTGTAAGAGGTCACTGCACCTGACCAATAAGCTGTTATTAATCCTTACAGAGTCATCCATTAGCCCGTCCAATTTTTACGACACTCTTCTTTATTAGATGAGCTATCAGCTGTCCATATCTGGCAGAAATATGGACTTCCTCATCTGGGCTCCGACACACTCCCATCTTCCCAGAAGGTGTTGGTGTGCTTGGACAGGTAGAATGAACCTGAAGCCCAGCCAGGGGAGCGAGGGGGGTGCTGAATCTGCCAGTCTCCTGGGGTATTCCCCACTGTCCCGTTACCTCCGATAAATCTCAGTGGTTTACGATTAGGTACATAAAATGAGTCATAGATCTGGACGGTAAATAAGAGCTTGTCAGTGGGGCTGACGCCAGGCCCAGCTCCTCCTCCTCCTCCACCTCCTCCTCTGCCAGATAGTCCCTCTGTAACCGGCCATCAGACTGCTGCTATTGAGCTGGGGCTAAAAAGGCTCCAATAAATAAGCCTGATATTTCCCTCAGGAGGTCTACGGTGCCACCCTGAAGCCCGCTTGCATACACTGAACAAACAAAAGCACCCAGCATCTGAAACAGGTCTGTCTGGATACTAACAGTCTTACTTCTTTATTTCAAAATGGTATTGCGCTCTTTGTTTCTAATTACTTCTCTCAGGAAAAAAAAGCCGGAAGTCAATGGATCAATCCATTTCAAGTATATTCAAACTATATGCTGGACTACGAGACACTGATGTCTTTTAATGGACCTTCAATCCATACTTGCAATTAAGCATGCAAAATCTCCCATTAAGTAACTCCACTTACAGTGTATTTACTCTGGTGCTGTTTGGGTGTTTTTCAGAGTGCGTCTTCCACAAGGCTGAGAGAGCAGCGGCAAGATGACCTGAGGGAGGAGTGATGGTCTCCAAATGTACTAACACAATGATGGACACTTCCTCTGCAGCGCCAGCTCATCATTGTTGCCGATTCGTTTACACTGGTCCAAAATGACTCCCTGAATGACCGCCTTTGCATATTAAACAGACAAACAGACAATAGGGACACACTGTTGGAGGACATGAGAGCAGCTAAACACCAGCAGTGTCGTGATAGTCTGTAGACTCATAATAGTGTAAGTACAAATGGGAATCCACCGGCTGATTGATAGCATATTAAACAGAATTGTGTTACTGCCTATCCACTGCACATTTTGACAAGGCACCTGCAAAACTGTTTTCAACATACATCAGCACCTATTCAGCATAACTGCATATAAAGTGCACTGCATCTCACTGTACCAGAAAAAAAGGAGGCTATCAGGAGAAAGAAGTCTGGAGAGGAAAGCAGAGAAGGTGCATGGCTACAGGCATGCAATCAGCTAAGAATTCAAAATCTCGCCCAGTTTATACAGTTCTATAATCAGAGAGCAGAGAAGAAAAAACAATGCCAATGGCACAGCAGCAAGGAGATTCAAAACATTTTCATTAGTGAGCAAAAAAGAAGTACTCCTCACTATAAGCATTGCTTCTTTTTGCACAAGTTTGATGGTTAAGAAGGGGGGGGGGGGGGTTATGTCAAGTCTGAACTCTGCAAAAGCCTTTCTTTCTAGTTACACAATCTAATATAAGTTGTTGTTTCATCCATTGTTAGTCAGACAATAGAGTACCAGAAATATGAAGGAAAGGGAAAGCAGTTTAATGCAAAAATGTATACATTATTTTACCATTTGTTCCTGATTTGCTTCCGTGCTGAAAATAGGATCATTGCCATTTATGTTTTTGATTTCATTTAAGACCTTTTTTTCAAATGCTGTACTCTCAATACAAAACAGAAACCAACAATATCTTTCCATTGAGGTTAGGAAATACAGCATCTACCAGTCTACTGAAGCCTGCATAGGGCTGTGCTTATGCAGAGGACACAAGGCAACAGTATGCACACATGTTATTATGTCTATGTGTCAATTTGCCATAATGCCAACATGTCAGTATATCACGTTAATTCCATCATGTTAATATGCAAACATGTCATTAAATCACAGCGTCAGAATGTGATTATGTCATGCCCGTGTCATTTGCCAATATGTTAGTATGTCAATATGACAATGTGTTATTCAGTGTGTTATTATGTCACATACTACAGCCAATATGCCAGTAATGTCAGTGTATGGAGACAGAATAATATTTCCCATTTTTGGAAATGTTGCTATGATTATATATATATATATATATATATATACACACACACACACACACACACACACACACACTACTGTATCAATAGGACATGACACCAATCACAAACCTCAGCACCAGCCTTTTCAAATGACATGTAGTCACAGTTTAGCTAACTATGTATATTATATATATACATATTGTAAGAGTCACCCACCCACCTCGCTGCTCCACCAGCTGAGATTAGTTTAGTTGTTTGTGTACTGTAAATGGCATATGTTCGTCCTGACTACAGTCTATTGTTTTGATATCCTTGTAGATGAAACCTTCTGTTTATTTTATTTTAGCTTTTCCATCACTGCCTCTGTGTCCTTCTGTTGTATTGATCTATGTCAGCTGCTCCGTCTTTTATCTTTCATGACTATGAAGTGCTCTGGAACTGGTTTTCAAATAAGTTACATCCAGAAGGTCGTGGCCGACCCCTCCACCCCCTCCCACCCCAGAAACATTCGATGTGAGAAACTCCTCTGTCCATCAGAAACAAAACCTTGCACATTTTCCTTATTCTTCACGATGTGAATCTTTGTAAATTCCTGCACAAACGGAACAGCTCTTTCATTCTAAAAACAGATTTCTTGTCATTTATATTTCTTGACTTTTGTCGTACTTTTTTTCTATGTTTATTGTTGCACTAAAATACTGAAAGAATTTGCTTTGGTATTTGTATGTGGGCCCACATACCCGATGAACCGAGAGGACTTTCTGCTTATTCTTCCTCCTCAAAGTGTCGGGATCTTACACACCACATAATCCAATCTTTCCAGAAAGGTTTAAATTGTTGACCAGATTAAATGCAGTATAACAAACACAGTGACAATCATTTTTAAGAATACATGTATCATCTTTACACTCCAGTGACTCAGCATTATTGAAAGAGTCTGGAGGACTACCTCCCATTTGACTGCTCTCAGCCAATCCACTTTAGATGTGGTGTGTGTGCTGATGAAATCAGTACCTGCTTGTGAATGTTAAGTCTAGTACATACGCTGAAACACATACAAATAAAACATGTTTTGGTTTTATTGAGTTTCATCTTGAGGGCTAAGACCAACCTCATACCAAAGTTTGTAACATTTCAAATGTAAAAACACAATGTAACAACACAATATAGCAGCCCTGTACAATTGATCTACAGTTCTTATGGTGCATGGCTCCCACCAGTTTCTGCTTTTAGTTATTACTGTCATTATTACTACGCACATGCAGCTCTGTGCTGTGAAAGCAGAAACTATTCGAAAATGACCTTGTACTGTAAGCTATGCAGTTTAAATTGTTTCATATTGTATGAGAACTGCTTTATAATATCTGCATTATTTAAATTGGGTAAAACAAAAGACCACAACACATTGTCTCTACTTAGTGTTCTGCCTGGATCATTAAAGCTTCAGTTATTTGGCAGCGTCACAGACACAGTATGCCGATGTGTGGCATTTTAAACCGAAATGTCATGTTTTCTAATTTAAGGGTTGTGGGTGACTTGGATATATTTTTTAAGAAGCATGGGGTAAGTGATCATTTGTATTTGTGCTTTCATGTTTGTCTTTTCATATTATGGATTCATCTTTTTGACTTTGATATATTGATTCAACCCCATCAGGACAGAACATTGATTTTACACCATATTGTACCATTTGACCTTGTTTACTGAAACAGTTCACTGTTTAAAAAGGCCACTGTGTGGGCAAGTCTATTTTTTATATGTAATTTTTTTGGGGTTTTTTTGTTTATGATTTGTACATTGATGTGAAATTTGCCTATACAGTGGTCCCAAAGCAATACTATTATTTTTACTATATGACATGTATGATGAAAAACACTTTTTATTTGGAGATAGAAAAGTGGGATGTAACATCAACCACCCAAATGTGACATGTTACATGTTAGAGTGGTCCTTCATATTGTCCCATTGTGACGGGACAATATTTATATTAAAAAGTTCTTTCCTTTGATCTTTACATACTGGAGGGTCATTGAAGTGATCACACAAAGACTATCTGGAGGGTGGGGGGTTTAAGATCCAGATGTGCAAAATGAGGAGAAGGGTTATCTCCTCATAATTCTGCCTACGTATGGAGTCATAACTAGACGTTGTCAGCAGTTGTGGAGAGGTTCTGAACATTAAGTTTATGGGCTCCTCATTATTTAACATGTTTGGGTCTCCCCACAGCCCAATGAAATTTTGATGGCAACATTACAGCTAGTTTGTTGGCTCGTCACTCCTACTCACTATTTATGCAGATGCAAATGAGTAAGAGAAGAAGTCTCCTTGGACAGACCCACATCCGCACAGGAAAAGACATTAGGCTAATCCACCTTTCTGCTCTGATGTGAATAAATATTCACGACTGATCTTCCAAAGGGCATGATCAGAGAGCGTTGGATTTGCTGCAGCCTTGGTGGAGGTGTTGTTGTTGCAGACATACATGATGAGGCCAGACCCCTGCCTGGACAGGCACTGCAGTGGTGCAGTGATCTGAGCTAGCCATTTCCTGCCTCTGCATCTGCATACAGTAAAAAACAAACATTCCTGTAAATAAAGACGGCTGTCCAGCAACTGTCTTCCCAGCGACAATGGTATTGACCGTAGTCAGATGCTCCGCTGATTAAAAATTGATCCATTTTGAAAAATCTAATCAACTGAATAGGATTCTTTCATACGTGGGGTGGGGTTGGGTGCATTTGTTGGGGGTGGAGGGGGTTGAGCAGCTGCTGACACAGAGAGGCAGACCTGTTATTAACCCCTGCACCTCCATGCAGCCCCCT
Organism: Nannoperca australis; assembly: GCA_036023655.1. NCBI lineage: Eukaryota > Metazoa > Chordata > Actinopteri > Centrarchiformes > Percichthyidae > Nannoperca > Nannoperca australis. The sequence continues at coordinate 23,010 of JAVQJD010023220.1, forward strand.
GCACCCTGCACCCCAGTTCACATCCCCCTGCGCCCCGGGACTAGACACGGCCCAGACGATCTGAATTATTCAGCAGTCTGAGAGAGGCTCCGGCCACTTGGCCTATTAATGCCTGCCGGTAGAGGCTAGTGGCTCTAATGGCCAGTCCAGAGGAGCCCCAGTTCCCAGTGGACGGGAGAAGGGCTGCTAACGCTAGGCTGCAGGGGATGTGAGAGTGAATTCATCAGGGGCCGAGGTCGCGGCAGGTTAATGATGCCACACGTCTAGACGGACGCTGGACTCACACCCTGCCCAAAAGGCTGTGGGGGATGGCGTTGGGATGCAATAATATTTTCATCTTTGAAAGAGAAGCAACCCTGCAATATTAAGTCTTGGGGCTTATTTATGAAAGAACAGCATTGTTGACTTTGACCATGATCCACAATTGAACCTGAGGTGAAAAATAACAGAACACAATGAGTATCTCCAAAGCCACCGATATGACCTGACCTGATATTATATTGTGGTAGTCCACCTATTCTTTAAGGCTAAATGAAAAGGAAGTGCAGTAAGTAACATTTATCACAAATGGATCAAATTGTCCGACATTACTGAATAACATTCATAATGGAGAGATTAAAAGATTGTCTACACAACCCAACTCTGATTACTCGCAACCCCTTATCATCATTTCACAAACAATCCCAACAGCTGGAGAGGGCCCTCAGCTCCAGCACAAAGTCACTCAGTAATCAGGGCATCTCCCCCAGAGAGAAAGGGGATGAGGCTCAGGGTGCGACTCTCATTTGGGAGCAGCTCGGGTTGCCATGTGGTCTATCACCCTGGTGATCACGTGCATCCGCTCTGTGTCTCTGAGGGTGTAAACACAATAGTAAACACACGAATTAGAAAAACTGACCCCCTGGGTGTCTCGCACATGATCCAGTCAACAACAGCAGAATACATGATCTGTGTGGCATCTACCTGGAGGATTCCTAATAGAGAAGCTCTCAGACAAAAAGTAATCATTGTTGCACCAGAACAGTCAGTCATCATTCACTGTGAGGACAAATACATTATAAAGTCCAGGCAGAGAGGCAGAGGATGGTATTCTTATTATCATCCACTGGAGATTTATGCACTTGAAGGTTGAGTTCTTTGAGTGAGAGGGCTCGATAAGTCTGATGAAGCGGAATGAGTTTAGCCTTCGATAGGTACTATCTGTACTGGACTGTACCGCCACACTGCACACGCTCTTCCCTTATCCAGGACCTGATGCCAAGCACATTTACTGTTGAGGTCAACATCGCTGTCATGATTGAACCAAACCAAGGGCATCCCACAGAAGGCTACAGGGGGGACACAGACACACCCCGTGCCCATTTACACAAATGTAATTTGCTCAGCTCCCTTCACTCAAGGTGACCAAGCACATCATTCAAAGATCCACGCGAAATGATCCAGAGAGCCTCACCGCAGCAGATTCTCAAATGATGTTCAAAACAAGTCAGCAAAAGCATGCGGCGAAGAGAAGCTCCTTCAAAAATACAAAACATCCATTCAGACATTGAAAATGTGTGGGCCAAGCAGGGGACCACATGCATCGCAGATTATTTTGCTTGGCTGCTGCTAAAAATCACATGCTTGCTTATCATAAAGAAACACTGTATCACAGTCTAAATATTGGTACTGCATTAATAGTCAATTGGAACATTTCCATACAGCATCAAGCTGGGAGGAAATATTGTAAGGACCAACATTCCTGTGAGGTCTGCAAAGGTCTCCTGCAGACAGGAACCCAGAAGCCTGTCCACTCCACATGCATGTTCCCTGCTTTGTCATACAAGTTGACCCACCCGCCCCCCAACCAAATTTTGGTTCCTTAGGCATATTCTTCCTCCTGCCGCATACAGCAGAAGCCTGGAGCAATGTTTAGCTAAACCTGCTGGCCTACGTAGGCAGAGAGAGTCCCCAGAGGGCTGAACAATCAGACAATTTCAAGATCATGAAGCATTAAACCAATCCCGGCAGGGTACACTAATTAAACAGCCGAGCCCGGCACAGCCAACCAATCCCCACAGAGCAATTAAATCCATCCCCTCTAAAACACTGTGGAACCTGTCTGGGGAAAACTGCCGAGGAGTGAGAGGGAGGAGAAAAAGAGGGAGAGCTGGAGAGAGGAGGGGAGGAAAATATCATAAAATTCATCTGGAACAAAAATTGAAAAAAAAGGAAAAAACTATAGGGGGAATGCAGCAGGAGGCTAACAAGGGAAATTGAAAAAGGAGCAACTCAATTCACTTCTTTGTTCTTTTCTCACTGTTTTTGCATGAAGATTCAAAATGTCTGCCTTTTCTCTCAGCTGAGGTGGGGGGTGGGGAGTCTGTGACCACATTTAAATGCAAAAATAGTGACCCTGTTGCGATGAAAAGTTGCATATTTAATTAAGATTACAAGGTCTGTAAGCGCTCGTGAGACTGAACGGAAACACAGAATAGCCTCGAGGCCTATATTACACACCGGCAGAGCTGCTAACACAGTTGCAAACCCTAATCAATACCCCGATGCCCTCCACTACGAAAGTAAATGAACAGGTGACAATGGAGGCATGACATCATTGGGCTTTTCAGGGAACAACAAAACCAGAGGAACTGAGAGGCAGGAGGCCGTGGGGAGATGCGGATTGATTTTGGGATGATACTGTACCTCCTACACACCAGCAATAACTAATTAGACCGCATGTGTTAACATATATAATCGCTGACATTAATTATGGGTAATAAATGAGTAGGGCAATATTTTTTTCCCAAAAAAATCTTATAGTTAGATAGGCAAATTCTCCTGTTGTGTTATTTCCCTGGAGAGGCTCCGACAAAGTGCAAGTGTATTTTGGTGGTGTTGAAGAGGAGCCGAGAACGCCGAAGGGGAAGGATGCGAGCGGGAGCGTCTGCAAACCAGAGGTGTGGACAGGGAGATAGACTCTTTTCTCCCCCCCGACTGAGGCGGTGTATAAATCACGGAGCCCAGCTTCACGTCTCCACTTCCTGTTCCTCTCCATTAAAAATGATAAACTGTACCTCTTGAAGCCACTCGCTCGCTTTAGGGTCCCAGTTTGCACCTTCATGGTGAAGAAGCGAGATTGCGCAGCTCAGATTTATTCCATCCCCTCCCATTGTTGGGGATGAATAAGAGAGTAATTAACTGTGTGGGGGAAGCAGCTGCACAAAGACAAGACCTGCTAACACAACAAGCCTTATCCATCTGCTTTTGCTATAACACACCTTTTGTATTATTTTGATAAATAAGAGCACATCTGCTTAGTAATAACAAATGCTGGTTTAATACTCAAAAGACCACCAAGAGGCCGCCGTTCTCAGGTCTTCTCTCTTCCCGCTTAAATGAGGACAAATGGGTGGCATGCACACAAGAATACTATTCCTCCAGTCTGGTAAACACACTCTGAGCAGTGGCACATAATGAGAGCGGCTGAGATCCCAAAAGACAACCTGGAGAAGGTAAGTGAAGCATTGATCTCATGAGTGTGCCGGGCCCAGGAGCACCCTTCACACCATGCTAACTCACGCTACATGACAACCAACCAACAGAGAAGCCTGGCACGTGTACGTTTGGGGAAAAAAGACATGCTTTTTTTTTCCGTCACAACGGACGAAATGGACAACAGAGGAATAAAATGCAGCGAGTGAAGCCAAGCCAAATAGAGCTGAGGCATGCTAGGTATAGAGAGTTGGAGAGACAGAAAATGAGAGAGGGAGGGCAGTGGGATTCATTGTAAGCCCAGTAAAATGAACAAGAAAGGACTGGTGCTCAATACGTCTGCCGTGGCGTCAGACAGTCAAAACAAATAAAGCCAAGTCCGCAGCGGAGAAGTGCAGCTCAATATGGACTTGCTGGGCAGGGGACTGGCTGTCAGCGGGGAGAGAGGACACAGCTTCATACCCATGCCGATGAGCCATTACCTTTCCCCTCCTGATGCTTCCGCCTGCCTCACTGTGAGGGAAGAAAGAGGCTGCCCTACCGCCAGGGAGCCATTCTCCAGCAGACTAATGTGTCCCTGAAGTTTTGTTAAAGCTGGTTATTTACTCCTGCAAAGCAATTGCTACCTGCCTACAGGCAGAAGAACAGAGAACGCACTGCCATGAAAGATCTGGCGTCTCTTGCTATGAAGCTGTGTCAACTACCAAGGGGGCGTTCCTGCTGAAACATTAGGGACGCTGCTTTTTTGGCACAGCGCTTCTTAAGAGAAGACATTAAATCAACGAGCCTCCAAAACCAGAAACATTCAGGCAGGTAGAACTGAAAAGACCAAAATATGACAGAGGATAATGACAAAATTCTTAACACTCATTAGCCACAACTAGTGATCAATACTAGGAAATCCACATGATGTCAATAATTTCAGCTGCTCTGGTTCAAAAGGCAGTTTAAAAGGGTCAGTTCACCCAAATTACAAAAAAGGATTTTCTCACTTCTTGAGGTCTCTAGTCAGAGAGATTTGGGGGATTGGGGTTTTTATTTGCTGAGGTTTTGAGATAGCAGTCTCTGAGATTTCTGCCCAAACCCAATAAAACTGAGGTGAATGGAATTCCTCTTGAGGTGCTCAGAGCACTGAAAACATTTAACAGCAACATCTCTATCCAGAATGACATGTCCCTGTTGCTTTCTGAACGTACTGTCGACAGTTTTTGTTCAAACTATTTGTTTGGTAGCAATTAGTTCCGATGAAAGCCATTCACAAAGAGGTCTTTGGAGTCTAGCCCTGATCCATGACCGTCGTACACGTTCCAGTCCTGCTTCATTATCTCCAAGAACTCAGACATTTCAGTTGCTGACCAGGGGCTCATAAAATTTGTTATGGGATGAAATGTTAAAAACTCAATCTTCTAAACAGCCTATAACGTGGGAAAAAATATCAGGCAGCAGGTGAAAAGTAACAAAATAAAAAACCTGATTTATTCCAACAGAGGTCTCTCAGACTTAGTCTATTCAAACCATGTCAAATCAAAGACAGAATAAGATATCTGTCGCTTACCTGCTGGAGTGCTGTCATTCACTGCTATTACTACTGAATAAAACCTCTGACCTTAAGAAGAGGACAAGTTGCTTGCCAATGACTCCAAAAACGACACATACAAGTGTCGTCATAGTAACAACAAGAAATATGTGGTTAATGTTGTGAAACGGTTGCAGTTTGGTTAGATATATCCACCAAAAAGAAATTCCTGCTTTGGGTTAAAGTAACTATGTTAGTTACATAGGTTAAGTTAAGTTATGTGCGTAAGTTAAAATAAGTCAGTGTTGACTTTTGGATTCACCCGGGACACAAACAGTGGTCTCCTGACGGGTGACACTCCTGTGTTCGACCGATCCATCCTCCCCACGCAGACTTTGTCGCTCTTTATTGGTCACTGCCTAACAATAAACGTAAATATGGGTGATAATAAGCTACTTGCACACACGACCTCCACGGCTGTAATTTTGGGGAGGACAGTGCCAAATAAAATGGTATTCTCCTTCATATAGCTTCCATCTTTGAAGTCACATGGATTGTTTTCTAGCTGTGAACAACGTAAAGGAAACTGCATTCCCAACCATGGTACTGGGGTGGAGACAGAGATCTCATATGTCAAAACCTGGGAAGGTAAAACCAAAGGTAAATGCATGGCTGAATACAACTAAAGGAAAGTGAGTTTTTTAAAGTTTACGTGAACCAATCCTTTAATATTACAGATTTCGGGACATTTCCAGCATACGATCACTGACACAGACGGTACAATCATCACACCAGGGCTTATCAGACAGGACCACATACAGCAGTCTGCAAACAGGAGCAAAAGCAAGGCAAAATGATTGGATAGGTATGGAAATCTACTTGAAGGAAGGTCAAAGTGATTAAGCTGACATTAATGACAGGCCTAGTCTTCCTGTGAGAATGCTCACCGTAGCTGTCTCTAAACCCATTTGTCATTCTGCTTCCAACGCTGAAGCATCTGCTTTGAAGTCTCTACCACTAATGCTACACAGAGAGGTTAAACAGCTTAATGCTGAAGTCTGTTTCACTCCTCTCGCTCTCTAATGTTCCCTACGTTTTATGTACCGGGGTTATGGCTCCTGGATTTCACATCTCAATTTGCCCCAGATAGTCCTGTAAAAGCTCCCCTCTTTCTTATTTGCTTTGTTGCCCCTGTCAAAGGAAGAGAAGGGCAACCCAAAGGATATGTGACCGTGACAGACATGCCCCACCCATCGATTCACAGAAGTGGTAGTAATGAAAGCATGTTGAGAAATGTTTATATATGGGAGGCATGCACAACTCAAACCAGTGCTGATTATGATGATGGGGCAGCTTTTACATTTAAATACAGTACTTAATCTGCTGGGGATTTGAAAGACCTAACAACAAAAGACAAGCCTTGAAAAACTAGATAATGAGCACATATAGCATCTACTGTGGAGGTCAACTATAAAGCCTTTTATGTCTATCACAGCATGTGAATGAAATGATACAGTCATTATGATAAATAATACAAGATCTGAGACGCTTTGGACTCACTTACTCTTCACTACAATGAGATTATGCTGATGCATTTGACATTAACAATATCAGCAAACAAATATATGAAAGCATGAATGAAAGGGAGACAGAGACCGATTTTCACAGCCAATTTGAGATTGCAGGGTTGGTGTGTGTGTGTGTGTGTGTGTGTGTGTGTGTGTGTGTGTGTGTGTGTGTGTGTGTGTGTGTGTGTGTAGGGGGGAGCTACTGGCAAACAGCACACAGAGCAGGCTGGCAGCGGAGGCAGCCAGGCTCACAGGCTGCAAAGCAATTTCACTGTTTGGCAATACTGTTGTCTCTGTGTGCGGATTAGAGCTGACACCAGAGCAACTGAGTCATGCTAAATGTAGTACAATCACAAGCTTTTGTTCCTGATCTAAAACCCCACTGCCTCTTAGATTCATGGAAGAGAGTGGAAACAAGGCTAAAAAATGTTAACAAACAAGCGGAGCAGTATTTCACTGTATGAACGCAGCATTGCGCGATAGCTAAAAACAACAGAGGGCTTAAAGTATCTGGTGGTAAAGGCGTGGAGCCCAAGTTCTCTAAAGTAAAATCAAATTAAGTCTTTCCGGCCAGCTTTGATTTCTTTTTTCTGAGCGCTTAAAGGGCAATTAAAGGGAATAATATGTGTGATACATTAACGATAACTAGAACAGTTCAGCTGATAGGATTCAAAAAAGCCATGACTGTAATCAAACCTCATTTGCACCTGGTTGGACCACACATTCTCTTCACCTTGCTCTGCAAAGTCTTTCCACAGACCCAGTGCTCTCTCTCCAGGTACTGTATTGGCCCAGAGTTGTTTTTGGGCCTGGCAGGACCTGGCAGGACAGACCCTGACCCGTCCTTTTCATGCTCGCCCACGGAAATGCCATCTGGCTGGTGTGAATGATTACCACAGCAACGGCCGGGTGACCTGCAGCCAGCAGGAACCAAGGTCACTCCACCTCAGCGCTTCGCACTTTCCCTGCCCTCTTTTCATCAGCCGGCAGGTGAATTATTCATCCTGTACAACTCGGAGGCACAAATCTACTGCACAAACACTCAGAAAACTGCACACTCAGTTTACTGATATAATAACTTGTAATGAGAAAAAATATGTTCCAGCGTGAACTGCTAAAATAAATAGCTCGTACATGACCTCAGATACAGCAAGAATACTGTTCTATAAGGGCTTCGATGGTGAAACTGCTGTAATGATTTTACAATGCTAGAACCTGGCTCCAACCATGACTGAATGAGAAATAAGTGAATTAATTGATTTCTGACACATGTAGCAGAGGATGTCACATTTAAGCTAGGGGCATGGTTGCAACCAGAGGCTTGTAAGAATATTTACCAGAGAGGCAGACAATAAGATAATGTTATCAAAGCCATGTAAAATATTAAAGGTCTCAGCGTTAAAGGAACAGCATTCCAGGAGAAAATGAAATTATTTTCCATCACAGCCACCACTTTCAACACATGCATGTGTCTAATGTACTATAACACATGTCAACTGTCAAATGGTCATGACCAACACCATGGCAAACTTCCTATGATTAACAAACCAGTTGAGAAGCATCAAAAAAGGGGCGCTTTTCTAGACATAGAAGACAAAATCAATATGGCTATTCATAGTTGCTTTAATTTAACGCTATGTATATCTAGACTGTTTCTAAGACTGAGGCTGTGTTCTACAAGAAGGCATTCTTTCTAAATAACCCGTCTGCATGCAATTATCCAGGTGCTCCATATGGTTCACAATATCACAGAGACTAAAAAAAATTCTAAAAACCAGGGACGCTGCAGAGGTACACACCTAAATGCATTTCACTTATTCCTCGTTGGTGGAATGATTTAGCCACCTTTATGAACTGACAATAATCATTCTGCAGTAGATCTGTGTACTACTATTTCATAGCAAGTGAGTGGTTCATTTTACATGAGGATAAGGTCATTCAAGGGAACACCAGCATGAATTAACACTTTTATGCAGGAACCATGAATTGTTCTTTATATTAGTGGCTGTGTGCCTTATGAGCATCACTGACTGGAGGCTACCCTTTTTGTTATACACCACTACATCACTGCTCTTGACACTAGGTAATGGCTTGGGCATCCTTAAGGGGCAGTTCAGATTTAGCTCCATAGGCTACTCAGTCATATTTAATGAAAACCCTTGAATGTATACATCTATCATTATGTTGCATGGTCGTCTGGAGCCGGGGTGAATCGGGATGAGAGCCTGCAGAGAGGACACTACATGAAGCCGCAACAACAATAGCTCCCCCTCGCCCCTCTGGATCCCAGCCTGGATGAGAGAGAGGTCCAGCGGCCGGGAGCTGGAATAACACTCGACCAGCAACACAAGACAACCGAGAGCCACCACCAGATCTGATTTCTCCTCCTCGGTAGGCTTTTCCGAGGGACCCGGACTGCCATGCTCCTGTCATTTCTCATGTTACAGAACATCAGTCAAACGGCAGAGACGCTGCCCTTGCGCCGGGCCGAGGCTGATTTACAAACATTAGCGGGGAATACAATTACACAGCCCCCCCGGCCGAGCAGCACTATGCGGCTCCGGGAGAGAGGGGAGGAGGGGGGAGTGGACACTGAACACAGCGTTTAGCTTCCCCAACCTTATTCCAACGTTTGCTTTCAGGAATAGAAGCGTCCAGCCTGTCAGCGTTGTGGTTTATAAATGCAACTTTCCGCTCAGTGGGTTAAGCTATATGCTATGCTACGGAGCGGCTGACGTGCTACTGTATGACACTGTATAGGTACACGTTCTGGCTGCGAGACGAACAAACCGCTCACCTGCCACATTATCCACGCTATTAATTAGAAACATGTTGTTTTGCCAGTCCAGCGCTTCAGCGTTTAAAGACTTCAAAGCTCGTCTTTTTTTTCCTTTTTTTTTTTAACCAACTAACTGGTTACACGCTGACGACTAACGTTTCTACATGTACTACAGTCCACACAAATGAAAAATATGTTGGCATAAAATGTCCGAACAGGACGCCTAATGTCCACGAAATAAACTTTCTCAATAGCAAATCAAACTTCCCAGCATGCAAATTGTTTAAAATATAAAAACGTCAAATTACAAGAATTGTACTATAGCCTACTGAAAGATGCAGCAGCAACGCAACGGCCGTCGACACAAACCGCATAAAACATTAAGCTGGGCGAAAAAGTTAACAGCCTCCGTCCAAGAACAGAGATTCAGAGGCGCATTAAAAGTTTCCCTACATGTAACGTTACGGTGGCGCTTGTCGCGAACAATAAAGAGTAAAACAGCCGAAAATCTAATGCATGTACACATCAGTGCTGTCCGCGGTGCTGATCCCAGATCGGTGTGGCTAACACGGAGGCTGTGCTGCTCCACGGTCGCTCCACCGCTGATCAATGATTGAACTGAACAAAGGCAGAAGAGGGATCAATTTCTAATAACTATCAATGCAAATGCCGCTAGCTTTCGCCTTACATCCACCCCAAACAAGACAACACACGCCGGAGAACAGGGAGAAGACATACCGCTGGAAAAATAAGCCGAGAAAGGTGAGGATAGCACTAACCTGAAGCCGCCGTAGATCAAATTTCTTCCAATATTGAAACATCGATCCTACATCGGCGGCCATCTTGGGGGATATTGAGGAGAGTTTTTTCAGCGGCTGCAATAAATATGTGGGCTGGATTCCCCCTCGTTAAACAACGTTTACGATCACCGGTCCCACTTTTAAAAAAACGTAACCAACAGACTTAACACGAGACTCCGCCGATATGTTTGACAAGTCTGCCAACATGTTTTTGTGGGGGGAAAAAAAGTAGACGATATTTTTTGGCGAACTGCCCTGGTTGTTGAAAAGTAAAGAGCAAGTGTATCCGCGCCTCCGTCCCCAACATTAACTGGACAATTGCACTTGATTTTGCTTTGGCAAAGTTATCAATACTGACGTAAAGCCCGGGGTTGATCGATACCGTCTGGAAATGGGAAGGAGATGATGTGTAGATTAGTTGAGTTCAGGGAATTAAGCCAAGCCTACTTTTTACCGTGTTTATTACACCAGCACACGGGACAGTACAATTAGAGGCAGCTTGGAAATTAAAATACATTATCGACATATGTAGCGCAACTATTATTAGAAAGTCACTTAGTCCACATGTCGTTTTCTCATTATTGCAAATTAGACAAAATATCCACATATCAAACTCTATGTCCATATTTTAAAGGACATTTAACATAAAGACTCCAATTGAAATGTACTGTAATAAGTCAGTAATATACTTCATTCTTTCAATAATGTCTTTTTAAGTGCTATGCACAAAACCCATTTACTCTAGCTAGACATCGTTACTTGTAAACAATAGCTCAGGTTTGAGCTCCCACTTGATAATATTTAACATTTCATATGTTAAACCTGTGTGACTATACTGATCATTTAGTTTATTTGTGCATTCATATGAACAGAAAATAATAAGAATGTAAAAGTATGCATGCATGCGATATAAGACCATAACAATATGCTTTTAGATTGGAACAACAACAAAAAGTAGTCTTTATGAAATAGCCAATTTCAGTTAATGACAGTAGCATTCTAAGCAGATATGAGCTGCCACATATTTGACTTTGTCTAACTTAATAAAGCATGAGGGTGCTCTTTGTCTCCTTAAAATAACTCATTCCTGTGGTCAGGGAGCACACATACTGTAGTACTGTGTGTAGAACACTGGGGCCAGGTGCTCCCCCTGCTGACACCAGTGCTGTGTTAGAACCAAGGTTATGTGCATATGAGCTTTGTGTTATTTCCTCCATTCATTATACCATTATCACTGAGGGAAGGGATCCATCAAAACCAATGGTTTGATCACCTCCTGATCACTGTGCACCAGCCTCACACTGCACAGTAGCTTCTAGCTGATATCCCTTATGAAAATCAGTCCAGGGTAGAAAATAATATCCTCACGGGTCATATTTTTAGCACCTTGGGGGACAATGACATATTCCTCTGCCACAGACAAACACCTACGGGGAAAGTGGAGGAAGATTATTAAAAGTTTTGCTTATTGCATTTTATTTGTGGCTGTAGGGTGAGGCTAAAATGCAGGATTCTGATATAATAAGGAAGATGATTGATGGATCGGAAATGCAGAACTGAGCTATAGAACGACTCATCAAGGTGTGAGCAAAGATGATTAGTAAGAAATAGCACATTTCAGTTAGCTGATGTTGACATTTTATGATTTCCTGACTTACTTCTGAAACAACCATCATTGAAAATCAAGCATTTATGCAAATTAACATTTGAGCAGACGTTCACAACACATTTTGTAATTAACAAAGTGTTTCCTTATGTACAATAACTCTCTGGGATGCACGTCAACAGAGGGGTGAAAGGGCAGGGCCGGCTGGAACAGGCTGACGCTCTGGTCCAGGACACTTCAGTGAGTAAGGACATACTGTTTTTCTCAGTTGAATCTTTGACCATGTCTCCGTGCCAAACAGCACACCCTGCACTCACCCAAAAAAAAATATTTTTTTGCCAGCAGATCTAGCAAAGTGTAATCACAGACATTTTCAGATGCCAGAGAGGAACACTGTGTTCTGGCACAACAGGAATGTAGAGCACCCGGGCTCTGTGGGGACTCAGGTGGGACCTAAACCCACAATCTCCAGCTCTAGAGGCTGGTGCTTTGTCTGCTGGACTTCTTGTTAAAAAACTGCTGAATCTCATGGACTCAATCAGTTCTGTACTTCTGAATATAATCTTCACCTCAGATTCACCGCTGTCATGAACAAAGCCTCGTCTAGTAACCGTGCCACCCCATTCAAATGAATACATTACTCTGAAAAAGCTTAATCTAAAAAGTAAAGTATGGTTACTTAAAATGAGGGCTGCACATTTTAAGTGGGGAAATTATCCAAGAGTGATGAAATTATTGTTTTGATGAGGTCGCTGAATGGGGGATTTCAAATGACTGTGTTTCTTTCAAAGTGCTGACAGTATACTTAATGAAATGGCATATCGTTGATGAGTGATAGCAGCTTCTTTGAGCTTGTTTGGTGACTTTATGGTGCCAAAACCACAGTTCTACAAACAAACTGGCCCATGCCCATTTTAGTGTGTACAGTAAGTTTCTACAGCTGGAAGACGTCTTGTCTCTTGCTGTCCCGGAGGATATATACAGTGTTCTCCTTTAGCTCCCTTTATTTTGACAGTACCTTAAAGTTTTACCATTTTCAGTTACCGTTTCAGAAATCATTGCTTTGGTTACCATAGCTAACTTTTAACCAAACAAATGAATTACAACAAAACAGAATGACGGACCCTTTTTGACTGAGCAGGTTCACATGCGTAACTGCAGGACATTATAGCACTAAACAGGAGCAAGATTTAGTCTTGAAACTATAATTATACGCATCCCAGTAGTCTTTTTTTTTTGCAATTCCTTAACCTGGTGAAACCATTGTAGTTTTCAGATTGCATTCTCATCAGCAGCCAAACCCCTGTCTGTTATGCAGAGAATCATAGCAGAGTTTATAACACTACTTTTACAATATATTTCCTGTGTAGATGAACCCAGCAATACAAGGACTTGCCTACATTAATAAAAGAAACTATGCATCTGCACTTTGACCGTATTAAAAGAAATATTTTGCTGGGTGGGTGATTAGTGGTCCATATTAAGGTTTAGTAAAATATTCATTAGAAAATGTGATAATGTCTTGCAATTTTTATGAATAGAAATTCTATCAACATAATGAAATACCTTAAAATCCCATGTTAATTTACTGGAATTAAAACTGCAATACACTAAGAATATACAATCAACTTAGTATTTGTTTAAAATTAAAAGGGACAACAAATGTAGAAACAACAGTGAGGTGAAACAGTGTTGCTGAGAATGGGTTCAGATCAGATCTCCGTGGTAGTTGTGCTGTTTCCTGCTGTGGGTTGCTAGCACTACCCACTGGACAAGATGGGTACATGAATGGTCAAAGAATTCAAGGAGCCGACAGTGTGTGACAAAACATCAACTCCACTCCACATGTCCTAAATATTAGTCACATGGTCAAACACTGTCCACTGTTTGACCTTATGACAATCAGAAGCACACATCAGGAGCATTTGTCATTTCTGCCTGGTGGCCTATAGATCTTTATCACAGCAGACATTTTGACTTGTGGGAAAGCACAGGTGGAACTAATAATGTTAACGATGTTCCAGGAAGTCATGCCTGTGAGCCATAATGAGCAATATCAGGACCCTGTGACTGGAACATCTAATTGCGATGCAGCCTCAATTAAGGTTATTAATTACACCTGTGCTTTTCATGGTATAATATGTCAAAATATTGCTGTCAAAAAGCTGCATTTCAGTCACCAAAAGGTAAATGAGCAGTAAAATTCATGAAAATATTCTGGGGGGAAAAAACAACCGGTAAGTATTTCGTCGGCAGTCCTACAAGCGTCCTGTAACCACTTATATATTTTTTTGTAATTTGGGTGAACGAACCCTTTAATTTAATCATATTATCAAATACTACCATGTTACTAGTTAAGTTTACAGTTCAAACATTAAGAATTCAAAATGCATGATGCTTTATGTTAAGAGAACTCATAAAAAGTACCTTTGTGAAACTTAAAAATCTCCTCCAGACATGTTTTAAGACATATAAATACTCTAATCAGATAATCATTTCTGTCTGACGTGATTTGTCAAAATTTTTATATTTCTTCTCCCTCATTGAAAATCTGCAAATATTGTTCATTTCCAAAGTTTAACTTCTGGACACAAGCTGTCTCTTACTTCTCTGTAAAGTCCATTCTCAGGTTTCAAGTTTCCACATCACACTTTGTGTAAACTGCATACTGGACTGTGATTGGTTTCCAAACTAGCTTTGATGTCACAAATGTCCTGCTTGTACAAACACTTACATTGAGATTCAGGGCGAGCACCAAGAAACTTTCCTCCTTCAGCAGATGAATGTGAACAGAGCATTCTGGTGTCAAACTCTGCACACCCATCACTCTGCACAGTGAAGCTCACACATTCATGTGAGGAACAAAAAGCTAAACACTTTTGTGTCTGCAGGACGACTTTAAAGGCTGTGGATTGTTGTGTCGTGTTAGATTTAATTGTATTGGTGGGTCTTGTTTATGTGCATATGTTATAAACAATACAATCTAATCAACAAATAATTTACACCTATTCACAAAGTTATATGTTAATAATTGGGATTTGACTTTCACATAAACCTTCTTTGAATTTTGACTTTCCACTTAAAATCCACTTAACTTGAATTCTGTGATCAAATGGTTTCACTTCATGTATTATGTATTAAACACGTCTGTTACCTGGTTAACCTGAGTGTTTAAACTAGTTCCATTTCATGAATGGATAACTGTCCAGCATTGTTCATGAAACACATCGTATGAAATATGCTTTCCACTAATGTTTTCCACAGCATGACGTGCTGTTTGGGTTCAAGTCTTATCAGGGTTCAGAAAGCTTTACTTAACCGTTCCGTTTATTGTGCTACCAAGAAACAGGTCCCATCATGAGATAGTTTAGGTCCCTCCCTGTGGAGCACTAACAGGACAGCTGCCTGATGGATCCCATCAAGTGCAACTGTCAGTCACAAACACAACAGTCCTTTCTGAGCCAGAGCTATGCCCTGTTGTTATTCTGGGGTCTCATTGATGGGGTATGTGTGTTTGGCTATTATCCCTAAATCTCATGAACTCAGACAATGGGGAGGGTGGTGGCAGTGAGAGAATAGTCTTCTTTACCTGGGTCTCTGCCTAAAGAGGACATGGAGTATTTATAGCCCATAAGCATGCACCACTATGGAGGGGAGAGGGGTCAGTATATCTACCCCTCGTTTTGTGTGCTGCTCCATCATAAAGCAGCAAGGATACTGCTTGGTCCTCATCTAGCTACCACTGAAACATGGTGAGTGGACACAGATTTCATTGTCATTGTATTTAATCTTGTTTAAAGTACCACCAGACTGTAGGGAGACATTCTGTTTCTGCTGCATGTGTTTATATTATATTCATTAAATATTTATATAATATACTGTCATGGCATGTATTGATGAATTATACATCTTTCTCTACTCACACCAATGATAATAAATCAATATCCTCCATGTCAATATGCTTATGGGTACTGAATACAGATCAACAAAAAAAGACACCATCAATAGGACAACACTCCAGTTGTCCTATTGATGACTTATTGATTATTTTTGTCCACTCACTATGCTGAAATAAAAATAAACCCAATAAGAATTGGTAATTGTAGCATGGAGAGAAGAGGAGAGGAAAGAGAAGATAAACAAAGAAGAGAGAGAATGAGAAGAGAGGAGAGGAAAAAGGAGGAGATTAGAGAAGAGGAAAGGAAAAGGAAAAGAACAAATAAGGAGATGAGTAGCAAGGAGAGGAAACAAGGACATAAAAGGAAAGGAGAGGAAAGAGGAAGAGTAGAGACAAAAGAGTAAAGGAAAGGAGAGGATCGGGAAGGAGATAAAACAAGATAAAAGGAGAGGAGAGACACAAGAGAAGAGTAGAAGAGATGAAATAAGAAGAGTAGCAGGAAGGAGAGGAAAGAGGACAAGAGAAGAAAAAAGAGGAAATTAGATCAAAGTAAAGGAGAAGAAATGAGAGTAGGAAAAAGAAGAGGAAATGAGGAAAGAACAGGAGAGGAAAGGAGAGAGGAACAGGAAAGGGGGGGATAAAGGAGGAGCAACAGGTACAAGCTACAAACAGATCAAGAATGAATGATCTGCACTGGGCAGCATCAAGAAATAGCAAATTCTGCCTCGCATCCCATGATTACATGAATCCTCTTAAAACAAAATAAAGAAATAAATGAAGCTGAGCACCAGAGGTCCCGTCCATGAGATATACAAGTGCTCGAGAGCTAATCCACAGAAAGGGTTAGACAGCAGCTGTCGAGAGACCCGTGAATCCAAGCAGCATGATGTCATCACGTTGCATCCCCTTACACTGTTTTTCACAGTTCCTTGGCAGTCATGTAAATAGCTCGACATAATCCTTGTCTCTGAGGGACTTCTGATCAAACAGGGCTCAGTGTACCATCCTGTCATCACCCAGGCCCTATAGAATAATCCCTCATGTGATCCTGGGACTGTGGGAGAGCAGGCAGTGGACCACACCCTCCCCAGGCTTAGTCTGCATTCTCACAAAATTGGAGGCTTGAGTAAATATTTCCATAACAAACTGACAGTGTTTGTAATCCCTCCTAATGAAATGCATGCCCCGGTATAAACCTCGCCTGCTGTGCAATTAATGCCTCCACACTTAAGTAAGTAAGTTTGCTGATCATTGCCTTGTTATCATAAGCGCACGCGTCACAGTAAAACCGATAATGAGCGAAGTGGAAGCAGAGAGCCAGGTGATGATTGTTGCATTAGTATTGGATCTCATTAGCGTGTCACTCTCTAACCCTGCAGTCCCCAAAGAAAGCAAAGAAAAGATCCGAGGGAGCCAGCTCCAACGTGTTCTCCATGTTTGAACAGACCCAGATCCAGGAGTTCAAAGAAGTCAGTGCTCGGCCAAATGTTGTCTTTTCACGTCTTTTTAATCTGAGCAGTTTACTCTGTGGTGAATGCTGACTGTGCATACTTGAGACACAGCATGTAACAATAAACCTTCTGCAGGCTTTTACTATCATGGACCAAAACAGAGACGGCTTCATTGACAAGAACGACCTGAGAGACACTTTTGCAGCTTTAGGTAAGACCATGTGTGTTCCTTTTTGTGTCTCCTTTGTGTTGTGAGGGTTTCATACAATACCCCAGTTGTGAAACTTGTTTAATCTAAAGCAAAACAAAACTATTTTAATAATCAATTTATCTATCAAACAATGTATTTTAAGCAAAAGTGCCAAACATTCTCTGGTTCCAGCCTCTCAAACGTGATAATGTGCTGCCTTTCTTTGTCTTATATAATGTAAACTAGATACTGTTGTATCAGTAGTGTACTAATATCTTTGGTTTTGGAGTATTGCTCAGACAAAACAAGTAATATGAGAATGTCATCTTAGATTTCTGGGACATCCTTTTTCACTTTTTAAAAAACATTTTCTCAACCAAATGATTCATGAATGAATGGAGAAAATAGCAGTCAGATTAATCAATAGGGAAAATCTGTGTTAGTTGCAGCTCCAAACCCTATTCCACCTTATCTGCCATCCCTCTCTAGGCCGTTTAAATGTCAAGCAAGAAGAGATTGATGAGATGCTGAAAGAGGCGCCAGGACCGATTAATTTCACAGTCTTCCTCACCATGTTTGGAGAGAAACTAAAAGGTGAGGCGGGTGTTATGTATTGTCCGGAGCCTGGTTGTATATGTATATTCAGGAGAAAGAAAAAAGGTATTACCTTTGTTTAAATTTTTCATCAACTCAGAGCTGCCCCTGCTCATCTTTAGGCGCTGACCCGGAGGATACCATCCTCAATGCTTTCAAAGTCTTTGATCCTGAGGGAAAGGGAACACTAAAGAAAGACTTGTGAGTTGTGGTCTAGTGCTCTAGTGTTATAAGAGGTCATGGTTCTATGCAGTTTATGTAAAGCTCTTATTTGGAAGTCGCTTTGGATAAATGCATCTGCTAAATGCCCAAATGTAAAATGTAATGTAACGAGGGGAATGTCCAATCTGCTCATCATCACTGATTGTCTTTTCAGCGTGACAGAGATGTTGACGACCCAGGCAGACAGGTTCTCCTCCGAAGAGGTCAGATCTCCACCTCCAACAATAGAGTTACTTAAAGATGTTCTTCACCCAAACACATCATCCTTTTCTCTTTGTCTTCATGCCCATAGATGGAACAGATGTTTGCGGCATTTCCGCCAGATGTAGCTGGAAACCTTGACTACAATAACCTGGTCCACATCATCACACATGGTGAAGAGAAAGACCAGGAATAGATGTGTTGTTCCTGTGATGACCCCATGGACATTTAAACCGGTGGTTCATGTTTGTGCTGAGATATGTGCACAATCACACAGACGACAGCAGAAATAAAGGCTAAAAATAACATTGTGTTTTAATGCATTAATTAAGTATGTATAGTTATGTCTGTTGCTACAGTATGTATATGTAATCTCTTAATATGTAATGGGTAGAATTAAAAGTGTATGTGCCCACCAAAAATGAAGTGTTTAAAATATTTTGATATGTGCTATGAGATATTTTTTCAGAATAAATAAGGAAATGGAGGGTTGATTTCAGTAGCAGTAGCACTGAGGAAGATATCTGCAAAGATCTGCTCAGATACAGTATTTGCAGAACCACGGACTTTTGATGATTTGGGAGATTTCCCAGTGGTCAGGAGGTTAAACATGCAGGCCTTTGAGGATGTTGGCTAACCCCAGTGTGAGACACAACAATTACTCTTTTCCATTTGGCTCCAGGGAGATAGATTTGTGTGCAGCTTTACTTTACAGCAGAAAAAGCTGTTTCAGTAGTAATATTTAATTAGCCAGATATCGTTGAGGCTTTTCGTCCAGTGCTGAGTGTGCAGCAGCGAGATATGTAAAGGTTAAAAAAGACAATCTGAAAGCTATCTGTATGTCCAATCAAAAAGGTTCTCTGAAGAGGTCTATCTGCCAAAGGGAGTAGTTTCCCTCATTAACCTGCAGCTGCACTCTGCACTAAGGTACATTTATTTCAAAGATAGCACAGTGTGTATTTAGGGATGAACCCTTTTTTGATCTAACTGTTCCAGTTTAACTTTAACCTTGGAAGATTAAAATACATATGTTGTAAATTTAAATCTTTTTCAAAACAGAAACAACCTCTGTCAGTTCCATTTTTAAACAAATAATTATGTTTACTCTCTAACCTAATCTGTAATTAAAGTAAAATTAACAGTAAAATAAAAATTTGTGACATTTGTTAAAGGAAAAAGTTTAAAGGAAAATGGATTTGTTTGCTACTACACTACATTACTACTACACTACTAAACTACATTACACTGAAGTTTCATAGCAACTGAAAACAGCAAAGTATGAGCAGAAACTGTATGTTCCTTGTCAGTAAAACACCTGAGACCGATGCTTCAAAGTCCAGAATGGCTTTTCCATCCTGAAGGGCTTGGCTTCGGAAATTAATACACCAGTAATTACTGCATCATTGTCAATTGTCCATTTGTATCCAAAATTGCTGCTACTACTACATTATTGTTTAGGACTTCCTAATAATTAAACTACTGCTTGATTACCCTGTAATATGGTGCAGTCACTCTTCTAATCACACTCATCTCACTGTGAAATACTTGAAAACTTGTGCTCTGTTTGTGCATGAAGAGTTTTAGGATAATGTGATTTGCTCTTTAATTTGGCATACTGTGTAACTGTAAAACATTGCTCAATAAACAAATGTGTTGTTAGTATCTTGACTAATCTTAGATCAACTTCAAATCCTTTACAATTTATATTTGACATACAACATTATGTTATGGTCAAAAAAAATTATAAAATAAAATAATTTTGCTCCCATTGGCTAATTATAAATAATACTACTAAATGCTGTGGTGCTTTAAAATAGTGCTGTCCTTGTATTAGGGCCATGCATTGACTATTGAAAAAATAACAAAGTTGTCCCTTGACAGTCAAATGTCAATATATATATATGATTTATGTCTTGAAAGTGTTTCCTGAAGACCGGTGCTCATAACATCTCCTTAATAATTAAGTTGATGTGTTGCTATTTGTCTTGTATTTGTAAGGTCTCAAGCTGCAAGCTCCATGTAAATGCGTTAACGGGTCTTTCTCCATCCAGGACAGCAGGGGGCAGCAGCACAGCAGCTAGCAGCAGCCTCCTTGAAGCAGCTGGCTAGCTGCACAAGGTGCGGCAGAGAAAAACACAGGCGGGACTCCATCGCTAGCTATCGGCTAGTGCGGTTGACATTAATTTTTTTAGTCCCTGTTTCTTAGCAAAAGCCAACATTAGATGGGAATTTTTATAATTGCGATGTCTAAGTAGCTTATTGGATTGTCAAAGTGTCAATGAGCAGCTAAACAGAAGCAGGGTCACACCAACATCTTTACCCCCAGCCGGAAAATCAACGAAGCTAACGTTAGGCAGCTAATGTCAGGACAGCTAGCGGGCTAGCTTTCACTAGTGTGTTCACGCCAATATTTGACTCGATTTTATTAACGCCAACGTTGCAATGGCTGATGTTGACAAGCTCAACATAGACAGTATCATCCAACGTCTTTTAGAAGGTAAAGTCATGCTTAATATGTCAGCATGTATTGTGTAATTAGCGTGGTTTCGATTATCGGAATGCTGATTGTTGTGTCTAGCTGTAGTACGACGTTATGTTTATCAACACCTTGTAAAATAAGTAGCCATACTAGCTAGCTAACGTTAACTTGTCATTCTTTAAGGGCACTCGTCAATTTTCACCTAATTAGTGTCTGTGTTGGGAATGAACCTCTACCGAAGGACACTGAACGAGATGTATTTCCTGCACATAGACGCAGCACGTTGCGCATTCCGGCGCGGCGCTCAGCCTCGGCAGAGAAACAGTCGCAGGCCGTGCCAACTTAGCTGACATGTTTGTTTCCTTGTTGCAGTCAGAGGGGCAAAGCCTGGCAAGAATGTGCAGCTGCAGGAGAATGAGATCCGTGGATTGTGCCTCAAGTCCCGGGAGATCTTTCTCAGTCAACCCATTCTTCTGGAGCTGGAGGCCCCTCTCAAGATTTGTGGTTAGTAAGGTTTTGTTGCATCTATCTGTGAGGAAAATAAAATATACTTTTACAGTCTTATGAGAATCCTTTTTTCTTTCATATTCAAACGTTGCCAGAGATACAATGACAACTAAATAATGATGTAAAATGCTGTAGGTGCATTCATTTAGCCTTGTCCTGCAGGTGACATCCACGGGCAATACTATGACCTGCTGAGGCTGTTTGAGTATGGGGGCTTCCCTCCAGAAAGCAACTACCTGTTCCTGGGTGACTATGTGGACAGGGGGAAGCAGTCTCTGGAAACTATCTGTCTTCTGCTGGCCTACAAAATCAAATACCCAGAGAACTTCTTCCTGCTGAGGGGAAACCACGAGTGTGCTTCAATCAACAGAATATATGGTTTCTATGACGAGTGTAAGTGTTGTATCGTACATAAGTGATGTTGTTTGTGATGGTTTGAGTTTGTTTCTGCTTTTAGTTCTGTGTTTTGTCTTTTGTATTCCATGCTGTGTAGCTCAAGTGCACATTGCAGCACAAACACCTTTTTCCTTGGCTTTCATTACTCTTTGATACATGGTCTATATGGTTGTGCGTATTGGTGAAGCTTTTCATGTGCAGCATAAGACGTATTCTTATTGCTATTAAATTATGCAGAATTGAAAATATATATATATTTAACTTTTTAGGTAAAAGAAGGTACAACATCAAACTCTGGAAGACCTTCACAGATTGTTTTAACTGCCTCCCTATCGCAGCCATTGTTGATGAGAAGATCTTTTGCTGCCACGGAGGTGGGTTTTTATTTTATTTTTTGAAAGTAAAACCAATATTTAAAATCAGTTTCACTAGTCCTTGTGGCAGTTTTAGTTTTATGCAGAATGTCCAAAGCTGTTTACCTTTATCATCAGCCACTCTCATTTGTCCTTGAGTTATGCTGACTGTGCAGGGTGTCAACTGACGTAGGCCTCAGCCATGTGCAATTGACCTCAAAATCTATGTGTTTATTTGTACTTTCCTGCCGTTCTCTTTAGGACTGTCACCTGACCTTCAGTCCATGGAGCAGATTAGACGTATCATGCGCCCTACTGATGTGCCCGACCAGGGTCTGCTGTGCGATTTGCTCTGGTCTGATCCAGACAAGGATGTTTTGGGCTGGGGGGAGAACGACAGGGGCGTATCATTCACCTTTGGCTCAGAAGTGGTGGCCAAGTTCCTGCACAAGCACGACCTGGATCTAATCTGTCGTGCTCATCAGGTAATCACAATTCTGAACAGAAATGTGACTGACGCAAGTGTATGTTGACAGGTCAGCGGACATGCTGATATGCTTGATACAACCAGGACGTCACAGGCTGCACAGAGAACTGGCACACAGGCTGTGTTTACACTGGACAGTAGTTTCTAACCTTTTGGACTTGTGACCCATCCAAATAAGGCAAAACGTTTCTTGTGACCCCTGATCACTAGGGCCATTCATATATCTAGTGGTTGTAAACAGTTCAACTGTAGAATTGTTTTCCCTCCTCGTTTTATTTCAAACATGTTTAGAGGGAAAATGATCCAGTGACTCATAGGAAAAAAAGGAAGGACCAGAGGAAAGCCTGAAAAAAATACAAATTATTTTGTGTGGCAGTTCACCAGACTATATCTGACACTCTTCATGTTGCACATTATACAGTTAACATCCATTCAGGGAGTTGTTTTGTTTTTTAAGCATGTCTATTATTATCTCACTTGCAGGTTGTTGAGGATGGTTATGAATTCTTCGCAAAGAGGCAACTTGTCACTTTGTTCTCAGCGCCCAACTATTGTGGAGAGTTTGACAATGCTGGTGCCATGATGAGTGTGGATGAGACCCTCATGTGCTCTTTTCAGGTAAATTTTATTTATATAGCCCAATATCACAACCTGTCCTTAGGCCCTCAATTTGCATGAGGGGAAAACTCCTCAAAAACATTTTAAAGAGGGAAAAATGGAAGGAACCTTAAGAAGAGCAACAGAGGAGGGATCCTACGGGCAGACAGGAAACAGATTTTGTGTGTACAGAATACACCAACATAGTAAAATGACAGTATAGACAATCATGATGACAGTTATAAATAGATGAAGAATGGATCCTGGAGGACGTCAAGCAACTTCAGGTGTCGCCAAACAGATAGGACCTGAGTCACGTGACCTCCTCTCACATGGAGACCTGGAAGAGGACAGACTACACAAACACACAAGAGGAAAGACTCGAGCACACTGTTCACACAGACAGGAGAAAGAAACAGACCCACAGAGGGAGAGACACCAGAGGAGAGGGGGGGAGGGGGGGCTGAGTGAAGAGGGGAAACTAGGGAGAGAGAGGTGCACACAGCTGTTCCACCAACTGCTATTGTAGAAAGATTTGTTTACATTCAAAAGGAAGGTTTCATCATTCAGTGTGTTTGACAGCAGCTCTCTCTATTCCTTGTTTAGATTTTAAAACCAGCTGAGAAGAAGAAGCCCAACGGCAGCCGTCCTGTGACTCCTCCTCGCAACATGGTCACCAAGCAAGCCAAGAAATGAGTGTTGGGGCTGGAGTCTCACTCCTCTGTTCTGCTTTCGTCTTCTGCATTTGAAGGATTGGTTATCCTTCATGCTGCCAATACTGAAAAGATATTCACTCCTACCCGATGAAAGCAAAATATTTAGTTGTTTTGTCCACAGGGGTAAATTAATATGTCACCATGAAAACCTCAGGTGTTTTGCACTCCATTTTGCAGCTAGTCTTTGTCACATATGACTGTTCAATCAGGAAAAATGTAACAATACGGCTATTTATGCACAGGAATGCCTTGTTTGAAGCTGTGCACAATTTTTCCAGTTTCTTTCATGTCTTATTCAGTTGTCATCTTTTTCTCACTGTCGGTAATGGGTTTTAATGGCTATAAAACCAATGGGGGAAAAGTCACAAACACCTGTTTACGTATGTAAAACTTTATTTACAGTTAATTTACAGTCAGTGTCATAGGATATTGACTTTACACTGCATCACATTTTAAAACAAGTCTTGTGCTAATTTAAATGAATAAAGAAGCATTCTTGTAATGACTAAAACTTTCTAATAAACTTTGAGTGTATTTTAGGGGGAAATCGGTATCTGACTCTCATTTGTTCTTAAAACACTTTTTGCTTTTTAAAACAATTGTTCATTGCTATGTTTGTCTCCCAAGAACACCTTCTAAACAAAGGGGCTCCCATCAGTCAACACCCACAAGGGGGAGACAGAATATAGTGCAAAATTCAGGCCAGGGAAATGGAGGAAACATGGGAAATATTGTATAGTAAAGTGCTACAAGTCTGTACGAAAATAATGTAATCTTTTTATTAGGGCCCGAGCACGAAAAATTCGTGCAAGGACCTATTGAAATTCAAAGAATTATTATTATTAGGGCCCGAGCACGAAGTGCAAGGACCTATTGAA
>JAVQJD010023232.1:0-41466 GCA_036023655.1 Nannoperca australis
TTTCAGTCTGTGGGATCCTGAGATTCATGGGTTCACCAGAGGTGCCGATTGGACCGGAGGTTGGAGGAGGGAGTCTGTAGACATTCTGAGCTTTACCATTGATCATGTCTGTAACCTGGCAAAAAAAAGACATTTGGAAAAAGGAAAGCATTGATAAGTCATTTACATACAATTATTCCTGGTGTTACGATGCCCCGACCATGGCTCAATGCCATCTTAGGGCAAAGAAATGACAAATACTCCCATAAAAACTTATGTTTGTTTTATTGATTTCACTATTTGAATTCAGTTGATTGAACATGATTTGGAAAGTATCTATATTGTCCATAATGTCCCACACTTGACAGTGCATGTCAGAGCACAAACCAAGCATGAAGTCAAAGGTATTGTCTGTAAACCTCCGAGACAGGATTGTCTCAAAGCACAAATCTGGGGACAGGTACAGAAAATATCTGCTGCCTTGAAGGTCCCAATGAGCACAGTGGCCTCCATCATCTGTAAATGGAAGATGTTTAGAACCACCAGGACTCTTCCTAGAGCTAAACTGAGCGATCGGGGGAGAAGGTCCCTGGTCAGGGAGGTGACCAAGATGGTCACTCTGTCAGAGCTACAGCATTCCTCTGTGGAGAGGAGAACCTTCCAGAAGGACAACCATCTCTGCACCAATCAGACCTGTATGGTAGAGTGGCCAGACAGAAGCCACTCCATAATAAAAAGCAAATGGCAGCCCAGGCACCGCTCATCACCAGGCCAACACCATTCCTACAGTGAAGCAAGGTGGCAGCATGCTGTGGGAATGTTTTTCAGCGGGAAGAACTGGGAGACTAGCCAGACTTGAATCTGATTGAACATCTCAGAGATCTGAAAAGGACAGACGCTTCCCATCCAACCTGATGGAGCTTGAGAGGTGCTGCAAAGAGGAATGGGCGAAACTGCCCAAACATAGGTGTGCCAAGCTTGTGGCATCATATTCAAAAAGACTTGAGGCTGTAATTTCAGCCAAAGGTGCAACAAAGTATTGAGCAAAGGCTGTGAATACTTATGTACGTGATTTATTTTTATGTGTTCTTATGTACCTATTTTATTTTTAATACATTTGCAAAAATCTCCCAAAAACATTTTTCACGTTGTCATTATGGGGTATTGTGTGTAAAATTTGAGGACAAAAATAAATGTATTCCATTTTGGAATAAGGCTGTAAAATAACAAAATGTGGAAAGAGTGAAGTGCTGTAAATACTTTCTGGATGCACTGTATGTTTCTTAGTCACAAGGGACTGACCTTATGATTGTCAAACAGAGGGTCTTTGTCAAACCACACTCTCTCCCTACCCACTTCCACTCCGTTTGCCTGTTCACATGGAGGGTCCCCCACATTAAGTGCCATCCCAAAACATGTAGTGGAAAGTGGAAGTGGGTTATAAAACCCTCCAACAAGTCTACGACGATGCAGCCTTACTGACCACGTGCAACCCCGTGATGTGTTTGTCACGGAAGACACAAGTACAAGTTCTGTGCGACTACCCATACAAACAAACATTTAATGTTGTCATACATACGTTAACAACTTACATTGTATTTAGGATCAAATATACACTCCTCTAGTCTAGAAAAACAATAGACATGTTCATTTGATTGTAAAGTGTTGTATATTTATATGCACTGTTGCAAAAACCAAGCCGCTCATGAACCATTGTTTTGTATCAGCATCTTTCTGAAGCAGCCGCTATGATCTGTTCATAAGAAGCTGCTTCAGAAAGATGCTGATACGAATCAATGGTTATGAAATTTCCTGTTTCCATCGAAGTGGAAGTGGATTTTTTCCAACAAAGTTGAATCATGCAGTTCACTGGTAAACATGATCAAATCCAAGGAATTGTATGAGGTTGTTTTAATATATTTCACCACAATAAATTGTACTTATGCAAAGTTTGATGCAATTTGTGATAATATCGTTAGGTGTAATATCTTTGGCCACAGTAACAGTAGTGCCCCTACTCTGAAAAAGAGCTAACTACTTTTAAAAGCCACTGTTCTTGTCTACAATGGATGAGTGCTTCACACGTTTTAACTTTAAAAAGACATACAGGATTTATTTTTGTACTTTTTGGGTATGTTTGCATATTTTGACTAGAATTGAAGTAATCCAACATAACTGCAAGGCCTCACCTCTTCCTCCACCATGCTGTGTGGGGGGCTTGGGGAAGCTGCTGGCTCACGAACAGAAGGGTTGTTTCTCATCCAGGCACGGCAGATCGGATACAGTGGGGTGCTGGTGTTGAACTGAGCCAAATCCACACTGCGATCAAACAGCTTAATAATGTAGGAATCTAGCAAATGGCAAGATAAAAGAAAAGGTATGAAATTGTACAATAAAATAAAAGGCAAAGTGACCACACCGTAACTGGGACAAAAAGAATATATACTATGATGTAATTTCTTGCTGAATTATTTTCAGTGTTTGCACTAAGTTTACTTTGTTTATGCTGATTGCTCTCTGGTATGCCCTCATCCATCTCTTTTCGCTTTTTCCTCCTGTGCTGTGGAAATCGAGCTGACGGCCTAGAAAAAATAAGAGAAAATGAGGATGTTTAAAAAGTTTGCTTTTTTAATCCATTATGGTGTGTAGCAATGTCAGTGTGAAATGATAAAGTCATTGACAGGACAGGAGCACAGTGAAATGTTAATTTCAGCCACAATTGTAGATTAACAAATGTTATGTATATGCTTTTGAATTTCTGTCAGCTCTTGTTGAAAAGTAGTCACTTGCCTTTTTCCAGCAGATGATGGAGACAAATCCCTAGAGACAGCAAGTGGAACATGAAATCTAGCTTTTACATGTTATATTTAATGTTGAAATAATCTTAGATATTCAGTAACTTCCCAGCACCAGCTACAGTACATCAAACATTCTACAACATTTTACAAATACATCTGAAATCCAAATAAGTGATACATACTTGTTTGAAGTGTCCGCTGATATTTTCCCAGTATCACCCTCATTTTGCTCCCTGTTCAAAAGACAAAGACATTAGTTTGACTGGAAAGTAATCACAATAATTTGATATGTTTCAGGTATTAATAATAATTTTACTGACCTTTCATTTTCACTTCTCTCAACCAGTCCCTTTAACACAGCATCCAATCTGCTGCGTGCACCAGCCCCGTCTGAATCTGCAGACATAACAATGAGTTGTAAACAGTGGGCTCTTTAATGACTACTATTACTATGACTCTATTACTGACTACATCCACAATAAGGGGTGCATACATTAATTTGGGTAGGAACTGGAATGCCAAATGCAATGTACTAGGTCACAAAAACGTTTAAATCAATTTAACTTTAGAGTGGATATTTTCGTGAAAATCTTAGGGGAGCATCCTCTCACCTGGTCTTTCGGTCTTGATCTTGACGTGGTGCATTATCTCCACCTTTTATTATATGTAACTGGGAAAACCACTGAGTTTTACAACCACACGGTCATTGTCGTTAACCGAAATGCACAGTGTCTTTACGTTAATGACGCCTTGTAACTTAACAATACTAACGTAGGATTGCTACAGGACGCTTGCTTGCTAACGTAAATATTTGCTAGCTAGCTGCGGTTAGGTTAAGACCGTTTACCATCAGCTAACCGCTTTCTACATGCGAAGTAACCACTGGATAACGTTAAAACTAGTTCACAAGCCCAACTTTATCTACGTTTGCCTAGTATAACGATTAGCTGACGAACGGTTACCCCTAGCGATTTCCATATATTCACTGGAAATATACTGTTTAATTGTTATATTGGACCGTTGCGGTTACTAGCTTAAATCACCGTTGCTAACTTAGCTTACTTTTGACCAACAAATAGCCTTTACAGACGTTCCTCTTCCGCGCGCTGACGATTTTCTGTTATCTGATTGGCGCTTGTGCAGCGAGGATATTCTACACGATTGGGTACATTTTATGTCCATCATATTAAACTCGGTGGCTATTGGCTGTATGTCTGGTTGTAAATAACGATCGGCACAAACATGGACGCTTTCTTCTAGTTTTTCGATAGTGTTATATTTGTAGAGAGAGCAAAGTAATTATGTTTTCAGTTAAAATGTTGGACTTGGATGACTAGATCTTAAAAATGCTCGCCGTAGCAGTTTAACTTGCTGTCTTATGGACAATTTGTGTCGTACTAGCGTTTGATTCTATGGCAACTTTCTTTTGTGTACATGCCAAGTCAACAGGGAAGGCCGGTGGATAGTGTGGTTTTCGTCTTTCTAAGTGAGTTATATTACAGTAAGACCTAAGTAACCCAGCCAGTCAGATATGCCGTTCCAGCTTTAATGAATTGTCAAAGAGCTCAGTTAGGACCAGGCCTACATCTGACCCACACTGAAGCTACCTGCACTGTGCATCCTGTCTTGTGTTCTATTATGAATCATCCGTGACGTTCTAAAGCTGTAATGAAATCCAGGTAAGATCTAAAAATCACATTTATAGTACCCTAAACAGTAGTTACAGTTGGTCATGTGTAAGTGTTGTTTTTACAGTGGGCCTGTGTTCACAAGGCAGAATCCCTTCCAGCCAGCATCCAGAGTGGGGAAGGCACACCGCCACCCATCCCACAACCAGTCTCTGTCAAGGAAAAAAAAAAAAACGGTATGTTTTAAAGTAAACTTTACATGCACTGCAAGACGCATCTGATTCTCATTTTGCTTTCCTAAGTCATCGCAAACATGTCCATCTCTTTTTTTTGTTGCTCTTTTGAAGACCTTGAGTCCTGTACGTTCAAACCAGCAACCCAGTCCACAATTACACACCCTGAGCCCAGAGAGGCTGTTTGAGAAACGTGACCACCGCTTTGCCGCCACGGATGAACAACCAGTTTTTTCCGAGTTCTGGCCCTCCACCGACTGTGGATCTTCTTCTGCCAGCACTACAAACTCATCTCACATGGAGACACCCAAACAGTCTTTGAGAGCAGGACAATCCACCGTTTCCTCAGAACAGCAGGATTCAGTGCTGGCAAAGTATGCTCATAGAGTCAAACCATACCTTCAAATGTAGCAGTGCATATGCCCTAAGTTGTCCTCTTAAACAGAACTGTAATCCTTTTTTTGTTGTCATGGTAACTGTGATACAAAGGCTGAAAGATATAGAAACTGGTCAGTGGTTCTTTTATGTTACTACCTATAACCAGCACTGTCTTTTGCTGTCCCAGGTACATAGACCGCTTTCGCCACGGTCAACCGCAGAGTCGAGAGGAGCGCCTGCAGATGGCGTCTGCAGTCGGAGAGAAGCAGCTGCCTTTTTGGTGGATGTCACCCACTTTACCCCCCAGTTCAACACCAACTAAAACAACAGACAAAGGTACATTTTCCCTTATTGCAAGCTTACTGTTTTCTAATGTAGGGTTTATTAACTGTTACCAGCTCATAAATCATTTCAATGTAGAAAGCAACTGCTCAGTTAGGATCTTTCCGTGGAATCCCTTCCTCTAAACAGATGGTAACCAGCCTCTGAGAGATGACCACGAACCTGCCATTTATAGTTCAGATGGACAGCGTCGACGTGACGGATCACTTTCCCCATGCAGAGGATCCCTTAGTGTGAGTGCATGATATATCCATGTTTTCCTCTAATAAATAGAAGTAATAGATGTATTGTTTGTAGAAATGTTCTAAACTTAACAACAAATGTGTATATAGTTACTAAAAAGTAAAAAAAACAGCATCAGATTCTGTTCCATCTTGTTTTTCTTCTTTATGTATGCTGTTATGATGGACTGTTGGTTCATGCCAGGTTTGTCTGAATGCCAGGAAAGCAGAATGTCTGCTGAAGAGACACCTTATTCCAACTAAGTGTTCATATAAATATTAGCATTTCAACACCACACCATGTCCATTTGGAAACCTCTGTGTTTACTAAATGCCTGGGAAACCATCGTATATTGTGCCATGTTTGATACATTTATGGCTCGTTCAGCCTGCTCATGTCACAAAATTACAAAAGAACCTCAGTATATTTGTTAGCAATATAAGGCCAGATTAGTTGACTGATTAGATTTGTTTTTACAAATTTCATTATCTAGTTTTATTTGTTTACACAGTGTTTTTTTTATATTGAAATATCAAGACCAAAAGTGTGGCTTATTGAGTGTTTTGCTTGTTCCTTTTGTTTCTCAGATTTTGTCAGACACTTCCCTGGGTGAATTTGAATACACAGAGATACTGCACCTTCAAGAAAGGGCCAGCAGACTTCTGCTGAGAGAGTATGAAGACAGCTGGTATCATTAATGATCAATCATTAATTAATTCCTTTAATTAGTAAGTAACTTTTTGCCTTTTTCTAACAGTGAATGTACTCTGAGTGATGGATCGATCCATGTCAGCTCAGAGGGCCTGGGGTGCTCAGATTTCTCTTCTCCAGTCAGCGTAGATGAGCCAGTGAGAAGACCTTCGATTCCCAATATAATAAAATGTACTAAGGGTAAGGCAAGAGTGCGGAGTAATATACATTTTTTTGTTAATGTTTTCAAATTTTAATTTGCTCAGTGCCGTTCCTTCTTGCACAACTTGTTGTAGGGGATTCCTTTTCTTTTCATGCTATTTTAAATTGTACTGCTCTGTCAGTGTAATTGTGCAGCGTGTTTGTTGACATTTACAGCGACGGCCAGCTCAGGCTTTGTTCAAACAGTGTCCTCCCAAAAATCCTCTGTCATACCATCTGTGGTGCCACCCACACGCCCAGATGAGGACATCCTGTTCCAGTGGCGTCTAAGGAGAAAGATCGAGCAGGCCAGGGAGTGGCCCCTGTCCCTGCAGCACTCCAGTCTTCATGGTCCCACATTTAGCTGGCAGGCCCCCAGTATAAGCCATGCCTCAGCCAGTGAACAGGCTTACAAGGTTGGAGTCATAGTGTATGACATTTACTACATATGTTGTGTTTAATATTTATTCCAGATTTACAGGATGATTTTTAATTTCCTCTTTCTTGCATCGTCAATAGCAACAGCAGAGGACTCAACCTCCTGAATTCTCACAAAAAACTACACATCCACACCACATCACGGCTCCGCAGCCAGAAACGAAAGAATCCCACCGATCGTGTCCCCCGGCTTCAGGTCCACCTCCCTTCCCTGCCCTTGATGTCTCTGCCTCTTCAGTCTCTCAGCCCCAGACTGTTGCCCACGTTCCTGCCCACATGCATTTACTCTGTGATGTCTTGCCCTGTCCCCTCCAGTCATCTCACGCTCGCATGCAACAAAACATTTCTCCCTCCGAAGATGTCAGTAAAAAGACCCGGGAAGTCCCCGGAAACTCAATAAATACCTTCACTTACAAGCCTGTCCGTGAACATACGCCATCCCCACCACTTGCTTCATCTGGAGCTACAGAAGGAGATGGGCCTAGTCACCACAAAAAATCTGAAAGGAGCAAGAAGGAGAGAGCCCAGACAAAAGAGTCAGAGAGGAATGAGAAGAAGACGGCGATGTCCTTCAGAAAGCAGAAGAAATCAACAAGGTCAAGTATTGAAACACGCACACCGTGTTCAAAATTCAAGTCTGAATGCTTAATGTACTTTTCTCTTTGCAGATATACTGTGGATAGAGAACATGCTGATGGCCCTGACTCTACAAACAGAAGTTCTTCACATCAAAGACTTCCCAAAAAGGTCATGCCATGGCAGCAACAGGAGGGACGCCAGGATTTTTCCAGCGAGACCTTTACTGGTGATCGTGCACCACCACCTTCTCCAGTCCGCAGTGCCTTAGGACAGGTCAGCACATGTACAAGCTGCAAAGATTTTGATCCACTGCACCATTTTTCAAGTTATTGGTGTGCCTGAGGTTCGGCACACAGTTAGCATTGCTCGGGCTTTTTCTTATAATTCTTCATCTTCCGTGCTGTTTTTTGGGACGCTACTAGTCCCGCACCGTTGCCAGTAGAGAGATAAAAAGTAGATCAAATTGTGCAAAGTTGGGAGCCTAAAATCAGCAATTTCGCCTAAATCCCCCTGAACATACTGCTCTATTTTTTTTTTTTACAATCTTCACTCTACATACACAATCTTCATATCATATCAGGACAATAGGGTTGCCTCCCTGCTGTATTTTTTTCAGTTTTTTTCCAGCACTTTGAACCATAAAAAACAGAGGAGGAAGCTGAGCTTCCTTATAATTCTGATCCAAAAAAATCGCCTGTTCTCTTTTTCCCCTTCATTTCTACTTCGCGACAGTGTCTACATTATTATTACCACAAACATGAAACTTATATCACTGCGTTCGCAAGCTCTTCTTCTTTCTAGTGGACACACAGTTTTTCAGTTATGACCAGGAGTTTGAAGAGTGCTCCTGTGCAGTGTAATAGCTGATCTCTGCTCCTTCACTCTCTCTGTCCTGCGCCCCTCCCCCCCTGCTCAACGTGTCATTACATCACCACAGCAACTAGTGTCACTGTGCCACCTCAGGCACACCTTAAAATTTCTCCGGAATGTTCTAGTTTTCTTTAATGCTCTGTATGTAGTTTGATTATTACAAGTGCCTTGTGAAGCAATCTGTGTATTTTGTCTTAATGTTTTCCCACTGTCATAATAACTTGATAACTTGCCAGCAGTATGTGTGATGAACTGTGTGCTGCTGCTCAGATTACAGTCGTTTCTGAGGATTTATAAATCTCAGATTTGATATTCACGCTTGTTTTAAACCCGTTCTTGTGGAAAATGATCCTTGTCTCATTAAATAATTTAAAGATGTCGCAGGTGTTAATTTCTAAACATGTTAGAATAACATGACAAAAAGGCAATCATTATAGAAATACACTCCATTTACCACAGATTTTGAATTCTGTTACCATCACTTGTAATTTTGAGATGTCATACATACTCATCTGATGTTAAGGTACAATGTCATTATGGTAATTAAAAGTTGCATTAACCAGTAGGGTGTTCTCATTGGGCCTTGACAGGTAGTTTCAGAGGTATTGTTCCCTACGGTGGAATCATCTCCTGCACACAGGACCCCTGTCTCATCACTTTCTCCTCCTCACACCGCCTCTGCACCTCCACAATCCTCGGTTCCTCTATGCAGTGAACAGAATTCTATGGAGGTCATTACACAGCTGCTGCAAGAGGCTGAAGGTGAGCTTATTGCAGTTTGCAGCACCAACTTTTACCCTGTAGATAATTGTGGAGAATAAATTCTGAACAGCTTCCCCTCCCAACATTCCAAAACCCATTAGGTCAAAACCCCTTGAACTTTCTATCTATTTTGGGTCACGCTCTGTGGAGCGGGCAACATTCTGCTGTAGTCATAACTGCATACTACCTGTTTTAAATAAAACAACAATAACTTAAAGTCTTTGTCTGCTCTATTTGAAATAAGAATAATCTTCCATTATCAACCCTCTCCTTTGATGCTCATAACCTTCAACAGTACTGATTTTTCTTTTTCAGATTCCGATGAAAAGGATTTTGAAGATGACCCTTTATTACAAGTCCTTCGCAAACAGAGAAAATGGGTAAAGGAGCAGATCAGGTAAAATAATAACGTATAAACTTAATTGCTCAGCTTGCCAAATTGATTGTATTAATTTATGTAAAATGGTGTTCCTAAAAGGCTGTACATTTTCATATCCTGTGAAATGTAGCTCTTATGATGGTATTAGAATCATCTAAACATAACACCCCAAATACCAGAAAAACAATCTGCTGTATTTTTCTTTTTAGTGAAGTGGACTCTATGTTGAATGAATTCCTGGACGAGCAACAAGTTACTTGAACATTGGCAAGAAACACTTGAAGTAGTTTTTTTATTTTTATAAAGAAATAAAGTTTATTTGAAGAAATATTTCCACATTAAAGAGTTTGGAGTTATACGTATGTGTGCATCATTAATCTCAATCACAATACAGTGTGTGTTACGAAGGTTGCACAAAAAGAAAATGGAACGCAAAATATTTACAAAGACTTGTTCCTTGAAACATTATGTAAGATTGATGAGTAATAACAGAGCAGTATATACAAACCTCACAGAGTGGGCAATATTTAAACAGTGCCAGGAACAGAACAAATGTGTGTTTAAGCACACGCTGAGTGTTGTTGTGACTGGAAGAGAGCCTGAAGTTGTTTCTGTTTGTGCCTCTGTGTTCATAAAGGGGTATATGAGATTAGTTTTTTCATGCATGGTGAAGATAGCAGGGGTTTAAGTGTTTGGTGCCAATGTGATTAGGTCAGGATGCTGGGGTTCTCGGTTTGCAGCATCGGTGCAGATATGATAAGGATGCCGTCCGGAGAGACTGCTGACTCCAAAGCCATGGTGTGCACTCCCTTTGGGATTCGGTAGCGGCGGTTAAACTGCCGTGTTGTAAACCCTGGACCGTCCTTCTGAAAAACACACCGAGATTAATACAAGTTTAGAGGATAACGCAAATCATAACTATCAGAAACAAACCCCAAAAATACAGAAATGTTCCTCACAGAATACCAACCTTTTTCTCTTCATGCTTTCCTTGCACTTCTACAAAGTCTCCTATGACTTTGACCACTAGGTCCTGTGGGTTGAAGTCCTTTACATCAACTTGAACTGTAAAACCGCTGTCATCACAGTTCACCTGCCAACATTATTCCATTATTACACGGAAATAAAATACCTCTAAGCACAGCAAACAGCTCCCAAAAAAGTCCCATCTGACACCAAGTACTAAAAAGATATTCTTAACAGTAGTTCATTCTTGACCTTGAAACAATAACAGAAATGTTATTTTGGGGAGCTTTCAACTGCATCTCAGGGCATCTTACACTTAAGATGCAGTTAAAAGCAATGGAAAAAGCTACTAAGTGGACCTTGAGTCAATGTTTTTGTTTAAAAAAAACTACTTTATTTGTATATGTGTTTTAGTTTTTTTACATTTGAGGTAGATGGGAGTAGATTCTCAGCCTATTGAACAAGTTACCATTGGAAAAGGCTATTTGGTATAATTTAATGTTTTAGTTTTCATGCATTTCTGTTGAGCCTAAATAAATGCAATCAACTGTTTGTCTTTTTTACATGTTTGCAATAACTAGCTCTAGTAAGTTAAAATGACCCACCTCTGCGGAGCTGTTATTTTCAGTCTCTGGGATTAGTAACTTCGGGGACCACTTATATTGTCCATAAGTGCCATTCAGCCGAGGAAGAAGAGGCGGCAAGACCTTCTCCCACGGGATACCGCCAGCTGGCAGAGTGGGTGGAAGGATGAAGTCCATTTCTAATCAGTAGATAACTTAAAAGAAAAGGGGGGGAAAAAGTTGACTTCACAGCAGTTGAGGCTACACTACAAGGCATACAACACTGACCAGAACTTTACCTCTTCTTAAATTCCCTGACCAAATAAGTGCGCAAAAGGGAAAGGACAGCCCCTCTTTAACGGTCTGCGTGAGGTGCAGCGGGTGCCGGTGATGGGCTGGTGTTCCCGTCTGTATGCCTCCGCGCGTCTCGTCCTCCGGGGGTTTGACGTGACAGACTGTTGTGGTGTGTGCGTTTTATACTGGAGTGACATAATACGTCGGAAATTCACAGCGGGGCACCTTGCTTCTGTTACGTTCTGGACTAATGCGTACCCTCGGGTGTTCAGGCAGGGCCATGTGGGATAAGAGCGTATTGTTGTGGGAGTGACGCAGCTGTCGCGGGCTTATTGGCAATTAACGCGTTTATTAGCTTTTGCCAATATTGTCGTCTCCGGTTTATTCATAGCGTCGACGGCACCGAGCACGAACAGACTGTCCAGTTATAAGGGCTGTTACGAAGTACACGCTTAAGGTCGGTTGTCAAGGAAGGTCTCTCCAAAAATAAGTTCAAAAGACGATGTTGTTAACCCTCGTGAGCTAACGCAGGACAGACAGTGACAGCGGGGACGTCCCGTGCCAGAGCACGTGTGCTGCCAACAAGCCGCCCCCTCTCAGACACACACACACACACACACACACACACACACACAACCATCACTCACTTTCACAGTGGAATACCGTAATATAAATAGAAATACCTCAATGTTAAAATACTACATTACAAGTAAAAGTACAGCATTCATCTCGTGCCTTCCAAAGCCATTTCAGGAAGATGTACTTCGAAGCATCACAAGTAAAAGTGCTGAAAGCAGAAACTTGCTCCTGGGGGTTGTATTATTGCACATTCTATTAGTTCTTTTCCTATTACTGATGGACTAATAAGTATGTAGCATTTCAATGCTATAGTTAGTTGGCATGGGTGGAGCCAATTTGAACTACTTCTCCTTTTGCTGGTTAGTTTAATCTGCAATCCAATTTTATAAGATGGTAAGTTTTTTTGTAATAAACTGTTTTTTCATCATTATAAAAGTCAATTTATCTCTAAAAAGCAGTGATATATGAAGTACCATGAAATTATTCACTTTCCACTTCACTCACTAAACACACAAAATACAACACAATTGGAAACTATGTACAATGTCCGTAAAAGGATTGTTTTTAATTTACTCCCCATAAATCTGTTTTATTACGTGACTTCCTGCATCATGAAAAGTACTGATTGTGCCAATACTCCCGACTTGTTCTTGGCACACTGTAGTGAAGTCAGTGGTGTGCAGCAGGCACATGTTTCCCTTTTAGTAATGTCAAACCTGTCACTTAAGCTTTGACTGGAGTGACTAAAAATGGCACTGATTCTGTTGACTCACACAGGATGATAGGGAAAGGGGACATTTGGAGGGATTAAGTTATTGGGTTTCACAACAGGCGCCAATGATTGTCCAGACAGGAGACTTCTGTATGTATAATATTAGGGGTGTATATATATATATATACAAACACACACACACACACACACACACAGAAAGAGAGAGAAAATAGCTCACAGATGAATCATCAGACAAAAAGCCCATCCTGATTCATAGATCCTAGAGGGATAATAATACAACATGAGAATAAAATTATTACTTGCCATGGGAAATGGCATGCTCTTTACCAAAAAGTGCCCTGAGATAACTGTTATGATGTGGCGCTATATAAATAAAATGTATAGTAAAAACATTGTAACTTGGAAGCATTATGGATATTTTTTATTCGTCATTCATACACAAGTATAAAATCTTTTTGGGTGCACAATCACACAAACATTTTTAAGTCAAGAAAAACTATTGTTCAGTGTCGTTAAAATGCACATCCAGCTTCATCATTAGATACTGTCATGACAGTTAACATTGTCTGCAATACAAGATTAATTAGCCTACTCTAAACCAAAAGGACTTTCTCAAATGCCTTAGCAAACACAAAAAACATGAATGTTCAAATCCTGCTGCATTTTTCTTTTGGATTACTCTGTTAACAATGTTCAACCAATGAATTTAGCTCCAGAGATCAGACAAATCACCAAAGGCGTTCACTGTAGTTAAAGATCTCCTAGGTCCATTATTGTGGATCATTAGTTATTTACAAAAGACCTGTCATCAAAAAATGTCTCAAGGAATGCCCAGCGGAATTGTAAAGGAGAGGTAATCTCCCACCTCCCCCCACTCTGCTCTGAAGTGCTGGAAAATAGTAATCCATGTGGTGAGTACTGCAACCCATAACAGCAACCCCAGTGCCGAGCGCTTTACATCTAGATGAAAAACACAAGGGAGAAATACTTGGCCATTAAAACAAAAGGTCGAACACATATATATCTTGCTCTAGCTTTGCCTAAAGCTTTCTTATTTTATTATCAATCTGTCAAAAATATATACTAAAGTATTATAAATCATGTATTGATTTCTGTGTTTTCCGTAAAAAAAACAACAACAGTTAAATAAAGATCTAATGAACAAGAATGACATTAATAAAAGTATTTCATAAAAGGCATGATAAAAATATTTATTATGTCATCCTATATCCTCAAAGATTTAAGGGAATTGAAAAGAAATGCACACATATTCTGTTAGATGTGTACATACAGAATGTAGAAAACATTTGCATTGAGGTTTTACTGACAGCCTCTGTTTGTTCTGAATAAAATGAGTCCAATAAATGTTGGATCCACAGAATTACTTGTGACAGCCATTGAACCTGCTGTTTCCAAGTACGTATTTTTATTCAACTTAAACAAGTGCAGCAATGTTTTGTACATTTTGGACATTAAAGTAGCAGTTCTGACACTTACAAGTTTTTATCTGGAGTTGTTCAGTGTAGTTTGGTTTTACAAAGGCCTCCCGGAAAAACCAAACAACATTGACCAGCCACAGGAACGGGAGGAATGCAAAGCCACCTGTGAGAAAAGATGGAAAAACATCCTCAATGACAATACTACTTAATTCATATTTAAACAAATCTACTCAAGATTGCTCATGCTTTAGAAAAGGCTCCCAGTCACTGGAACTATACTGATAATATACCCCCCCTGTAACCTAAATGGGACTATATTAGATCATTTGAATATACATAAAAAAAACTTTCATAGGCAGGTGTTAATACTACAAGCAATTTCCAATCCAAAGGGTAGAAGGCGAAATTTAATACAACGTTTGTATCGGTCCTGTCATGTCTGACTCATTTTTAAATACTCTCACCTAAGTAATATTTTCTGCATAGGCTGAGTTTCTCCTCATTGGGCATTCGTTCCAGGTTCATCGTGAATTTCTTTAGGTCCTGCTTCAGAAACAAAATCAAGTTAGAGGGCAGAAACAGCTCGAGACAGCAAACCAAAGACATGCAACTGTCGTGACAAAGGTGTTGCTGGTTAAATGCGATCGCCCACTGGCCTCGACATGACTCAAGCACAGTAATCGTATGAAAATTATTTAAAAAAACAAAAAACCCCAATCAACAATACAGCCTTCTACTGCTTGCTGGCCTGGTTACATTATCAGATGACTCGAAATTCGCCTCAGGCTAACGTTAGCATTTCGTTAGCTTAGCATGTAACATTAGGTTGTTCCGATTGCTTCAAACAGGCGTAACAGCAACTTACATCGATCTCCAGATTCTGGGCGAATTCATTTTATACTATTTATAGGGGACTAACATACTAGAAAATGAATGTAATGATTTACCTGATAGTTTAAAGGCCAAAAAGTCGGATAGTGGTAGCAAATGGACTATTTAGAAAAAATCAAACACTTCCTCCTCCTTCTACTGAATTGCATTCTTCTTCTTCGTCTTTCTTCTTTGTTTTTTAAATTTTTTTTTTTGCAAGCACACGCTAACCTGCACTATACCGCCACCTACTGTACCGGGGAGTGTGACATGCACGTGGAGCAACTCAACTCCTTTACAATCTAAGCCTTGACTATGTCTCTTTTCACATATATTTCACCCAGTGTGACAAAATAATCTCAGGTGATACGTCGACGTAAGAGCTTTTTCTAAGATATTTTTGTTAAAAGCTCTGAAAAAGCTTTGAGTTTGCTTAACAAATGAGAGACGTGGGAGGCAATTCAGGCGTCTGAAATCAAGCCAAAAATTATATATTCCTACCCTAACAGAGTATTATCATTTTTGTCAACATCAGGTTTTGCTTCATTTCTGGACATTACTATCCCTTTTACAACGTATCCTTAGCCAGTTCATTCTGCAACATTAGTTCCTTCTTTTACATGGGCTGACACTTAACATAAATTAATCTACTATCTATTAATGAACTATATTGCATTGTCAAAAGTTTTTGCTTTTTTTTCTCTTCTTAATCTTCATCTACATCTGGTGACAATAACAATTCTGCCATCTGCTGCCCTGCAAAGCCAGGGCACTAAATCATGGATGCAACACACCTAATCATCACCAGTAAATTCTGTAGTGATGTTTCTCTTTATTGTCTGCCTCTGCATTTCATCCCCTCTGCCAGATGTTAAATATGGCTGTTTTGATTAATGATTATGTAAGTAGTCACTTTTATTATTGAATTGTTATTCATTTTAGAATGTATTATAATGGGAGATTTTGAAAATTAATTTTGACATTTAGTCTAACATAGCTAACCTTATCTTTTTGAAGATATTTGTTAAAACTGTTTTAGAGAGGTACTGAAAAAACTTTATGGTCAATTTGGAGGCTGTTATTTGTGGCGTAACTGAAAGAGATGTATTACTTATACGTATTAAAAACGAATTAGATTAAGTTGTCCGAATTACGATCCATGCAATCAGTGTTCTCATATATATCTAGCTAAATGGCATCGCCTGAGAAGTAATATGTATACATTTATGAATGGAGTTCTGACGTACTATCACCGCCAGAGGACGACCCACTTTGCCCTCACGTTGGAGCCTCGTCCAAAAAAAACTCACTTTCCCATGCAGCATTGCGGCTCCCCCCTCCCATCTCGCGCCTTCCCTCTTGTCTCTCTTCGAACTGCTAGCCGTCGGTGTGTGTTGTTGTTAAAGCAATGATGGCGGCAGCGGGATGCGGATCAGCAACCGCGGCTGCCGTAGGAGGCCAAGGTGGAACCGCTACGGCCAGAGGTCGTTTCCCCGGTCGGCCTTGGTCGTCACGCAGTCGTTTGCGCTCCGAGAAGCGATGGCAACTCGGACGATCAGGCTTAGAAGCTGACGATGTGACTAACGGAGGGCCAAGGCCCGCAAACCTGGTTCTATCGTTAAACGAAGACCAGTCTCACTTGCGCTTACTTGGGATAGAGGCGAGCCACAAGATCCTTGGCCAGGCTGGATACAGCTCTAGTGGGAGTGAAGAGGTGAGGCCCCAAACCGACCCAGGAGTTAGTATCTTTATTTCATCTTCTCACATTTTGTCTGATCGTTAAATGTACAAGAATGAGTGCTGTCCGCGGCAGTGTGACTGGTTAGTGCCATGGAGAAATGTCAACATCCCTTCGCTAGGCTAACGGTAACTTTAGCTTCAAGCTTGGTAAGCTAACATTACATGCTAACTAATGTTAGCACAGTGCAGCTTTCCATGACATTTAATGAACAGTCGCAACACAAAATACCATTTCAACAAAGAAGCAGAGCGGTTTGAATTAGATTAGCACTGTTTCGTCAATTGCTCTTTTGTAGGTTAAAATATTACCGGGTGGAAACATCAATAGAAAATATTTTTTAAAAGCCAGTAAGTGAGTACGCCAATTTGTAAACAGGGATCGCAATTATTTCATCCATGGCCCGCTCGGGCCAGAGTAGCAGCTAGCTAATAGTGGCCAACACAAAGAACGGGAAGGCTAGCGCCTCTGTATCCTGCACAGCGGCTAACTGCTAACTGCTCTGTTTTCATACGCTGTCCAGATGCGTGCAGTTGTCTACTTAACAAGTTTAAATAAAACAACAAACACGCATCTTGCATGATCCAAATTGTCTGCCTATGATAACTGCGATATAAACACAAGGACAACTAAGTTTTAATTTCAGCTAGGTAGCTTTTCTGCATACTTAAAATGCTTTCGAGAGGAAGCAATGGCTAACTGCTAGCTAATGTTAAAAAGCACGGCATTTTTAAATGGTGGTGCAGAAGTGTGTCAAAGCCACATGCAGCCTTGTCGTTATAACTTAAAGCTCACTTCTAGTTGTTAATGTCTAATCCTCATTCAGAAAGGTGGCGCTTTGTAAGCTTTCAGGTCACAGCTGCAAGCATGAGAAAGATGCATAGTACTTGGAGGGAATCCTAATTTCTGACGCACCTGTCCCTGCAGTTCTTTGTAGGTATTGTATGTGTTTAGCCTAACTGCTGGTGTCTGATTCATACAAAGGTTGTAGAGCTCTGAGCTTGCATGTGGCGGTACACAATGTAGAGTACATGCAACTGCACCATGAAAAGTTCAGGAAGTGTTACCCCCAAACGGCTAAATGCATTTCTGGTTGTCCCTATTCATGTTTAATGTATTACAACTCAGATGAGATGAATGAGGTTTGAATGTGGAAAAATGTGTACTGTCTGTCTGTCATTGATATTGCTGCTCTAAAGCCATAACCAAATAACATTTTTTTTTTATTATTTGACATACTCATTGATCCAATATGCTAAGATAAATGTATATTGTTATATTAGGTGTATTGATTTTTGATCATCATGCTGGAATCCGTTTACATAATGAACATTTTAGAGACATTTTCAGTGTTCCTCCATCTACTTGATTTGTGCAGTGGTGTATAATTAATTATATGCTCAGGAATTCAAATTGAATGCTGGAAATGTAACATATT
Organism: Nannoperca australis; assembly: GCA_036023655.1. NCBI lineage: Eukaryota > Metazoa > Chordata > Actinopteri > Centrarchiformes > Percichthyidae > Nannoperca > Nannoperca australis. The sequence goes on from JAVQJD010023232.1 coordinate 18,120, forward strand.
AGTTATTGTTTTTGGTGGTGGTTTGGCAGCCTCCAGAAGAATGGTGTTACATTTTTACAGGTGTTAATTACCTCTTTTTATTTTTTAAGGGTGATGATTTCAGAGGATTTGAAGCTGAGAGAAAAGGCTCCAAAACACCAGTATGGTCGCGACAAAATCCTTCCAAAGGTAAAGAAAATATATTACTGCACCATTTGACAAATTGGTGTAATTTATGAACAATACATAAGTTAAAGTTTGAATTAAAAATGCAACACATGAATAGTTTTTTTTAAATGTTTTATCCCATTTTTGCATGCAGTGGAGAAACCATGGATTTTGTAATATTTCATGTTTTTTTGTTTTTTAGGTGATGCTGTCAACACAAAATCTAAACGACAAAGTGAGAAGCTATCACTTACAACGCCAGCAGTGGAGACAGCTATTACCCCAGCTGATCCTGTAAAAGATGTAAATTCTTTGGACGAAAAACACGGCGCAACTCCTGAAGCACAGCCTGCAAAGGATTTCAGGAAAGGTTCGAAAGGAAAAAACACGTTGGACCGCCAGTCCTCTAAAAGCGGAGCCTCATCAGCATCACCAAGGATTACTATAAAGTTGGTGGCCAAAAAGAAAATGAAAACCGTAAAGGAGCCTCATAAAAAATCTGTGAAGAAATTGAAGATAAAAGGAATTCAGGATCAGCCTAAAGCCAAGGACATTCAGGGCGACAAGATTTCAAGTGCTCACGTCAAATTAAAAACTGAACCACATGAGGATAAACATTGCACAGAAGACAAGGGAGGGGGGACTGTACCTGCAAGAAGGCGTGGGAGATCGGCTTCAAAGACAACAGAGCCTGTCTGCCAGACTAGCGCCAAAGTTGTCGCTGATGACCAAAAATCAGAAGAGCAAAAATCAGCGGGTCAATTTGACACTGTAAAGGAGAGTGACTCTGTTGAGCCAAAAACGAATGCGAAGAAATTAAAGCACAAGGAAATTGTGACAGATCAAAGTTCTGAAGTTAATCAACAAGTGATTCGTAGGAGCAACAGAGTCACGAACCCGCTCTCTAAAATAGCCCCAGACAGTGCAGTTGAACCAGAAAGTCTGATTAAAAGTGATGCCATTCTTGCGGCATCAAAGCCAGAAGTTTCATTGGAAGCCAAACCATCTGTGAGAAGTGACAGACGAAGGCAAAGCAAGAGGCTAAATAAGGATGTTAAGGTGCCAGAAAACCGTGGTACATCATCCACAGAGATCGACAGTTTAGATGCACAGTCCAGTGACAGTTTGCCTTTGAAAAACGAGGAAGTTAGGGTCCCAAGTTTAAAGTTGATAAAGATCAGAAACCCAAAATATGATGCACGGGCCAGTGAGAAGAACTCTACTCGAAAGAAAAAACTGAGAAAATTTGTCTGGAGTTTAACATTAGTGAAGAGAGAAGGTCAGACACAGGGTGCTGAAAACACTGTCAAAGTAACAGAGAAGATTGTCAGTGAAGTGGATCAGTCCACTTTTTGTGACACCAGTTACACCAAGAGTTTGAAGGGAATGCATAAAAAATCTAAACCGGATAACTCAGCCCCACAAGAGAGCGAGAGCACGGGCAATAATGAGAAGGCTTCCGAAAACAAGGCTGACGTGTCTTTTGAGGAAACGTCCACTTTACAGGTTGACGTTGAAGTGGAACAAGCAAACGAAACGCCTCCAGAAGAAATGACTAAAACCGATGGCGGGAAAATTGTCCCACCTCTTCAGATCAAAAAGGTCTCCTCTCCCGGTAAACATAAAAGCTCAAAGCCATCCTTTTTAATTCAGAAAGTTAGCCCTGTGCCTGACATAAAAGACGGTGTTCTGAAAGATCTAACTGAAGTTAATGAGGATAAATCTTCATCATGTCTGGTTTCTGAAGTCACACCAACTAGGAGACTAAGGAGGAGGACATCAAGCTTTGATTCATCGCAGACAAAGTTTGTCAGTCATAAGCCAGTGACCACTCAGAAACGGAGGCTTAGAACGAGTCCAAAGGCTGAAGATACTCCGCAGGTGCAAGTTGAAGATTCTTCTCGGGCTTCAACTGAAGAATCCAGCTCACACGGTCTTCCTAAAAACTCCTGCCAGGTTTTGGCTGAGAACCCCTCACAGGTGACCAGTGTAAACTCCTCCGAAGTTTCTGATAAGGATTCCTCAAAGATCGCTGACGACCCCTCACAGGTGCCAGACGAAGTTTCTCCACAGAAGGTGGAGGATGAGGCAGAAACACAGATCAAAGAGGCCAAACCATTGCCCGTGCCTTCCAAACCTAGAAGATGTAGAAATAATAAAGTAGGCAAAAAGAGGTCTGTTCAAAAGAAGAAGGCTGTTGTCGCTCCTGCAACCGCTGTCAACACAGAGTTTGCTACAGTTGAAGCTACGATCACAGAGTCTGTGCTAAAGGAAGACACACAGCCTTTAGTAACAGAGGTAACTCGGTCAGAAACGAAGGATTGCACCCAGCCGGAGGCAAAACAGGACACTGGCTCAGTGGAAGAAGAGCAGATACAGCCGCCAGTAAAAGAGGAAACAGACATTCAGTTGATAGATAGTCAACAATCTTTGGTGTCAGAAAGTCAAGCATGTGATCCCAAAACACCGTGCCTACACAAGAAATCTCTCAAGAAAGTAAAAAAGAGGCGTAAAAGTTTGATCGGGCAGCGCCAGAAACACAGGCACAGGAGCAGAGACGGGAAGTTTGCTCCACTGACATTAACTGAAAATAGTCCGAAAAGTGTTTCTGACGCACTTTGTGACAGTGGAGATAGTGAAATTTCTACCCCATTGGCAGCTACCACACCGACCCCAAGCGCCACACTTATTGGTATACATAAAAAGTACAAAAAGAGGAGCCTTCAAATTATTGGGTCCAAAAGGCCAAAACCACAATCTAAAATAATTTCTCAGTTGATAGAAATAGGGCTCGACAAAGATGCTTTGAAGCAGGAAGAAACAGACACGTTAGTCGATGGGGGACAAGCAGATGTTGTAGATGCCCAGCCCGGTAAATCAAAGTTCATAAAAAACATCAAGCACTTCATTATGCCTGTTGTAAGTGCCAGATCCTCACGAGTGATCAAGACCCCGCAACGGTTTATGGATGATGCTGGAATGTCGGTATTGCCTCGGAGAAATTCCCCAAAGAAGGGTTTACAACTGGGCTTGCAAATGCGCCCCACAAAGAGGCGAGATGATGGGATAGACAGGGCGATATCCCCTATCTTGCCAGTTGACGAGGAGGACATATTGAGTGAAGCTCAACTCGGTGTCGACCTGTTTTCAGCTCAGGACCTGGATAACAGCATTGACATAGCTGACAGCCTATTTTCTGAGAGAAAAAGTGGCAAAATTGAAAAGAGGAAGTCTCTTCTAAAGAACTCTAGTTTCCAATGGCATCTGCCACAAGAGTCTAGCGAGGAAGCATATACACTGGACGCAACCCCAGAGAACAAATGTGAGGATCTGTTTTTATCCACACCAGTCGATAAGCCCACGGAACTATCTACTGACCTCCTGGATGCTCAGAAAAAGAAAAGTTCTCCTAAGTTTAACAAACAAACTGCTCACCTCAAGATTTATCAAAGGCTAAAGAAGGCGCACGTGGGGCTTCCCAAAAGCAGGAACACAACAGAGATGGATAGTATGAGTAAACCTCCACAGCCTCCTGTTGATTTAGCAGAAGGACTCGATGACGAGGCCATGAGCATCAGCCTCAGGCAGCGCAACACAAACGCAGAGAAGGACAAATCCAAGCTCAAGATAGAAGACCTTGATTCTCCTGGAGTGGTTAGAAAAGTGTCGGTGTGTGTTAGGACTATGAAGTCCCTTGCATTTCAGCATGGTGAAGTGGAGGAGTTAGCTGGGAAAGACACGGCCCAACTTCACTCAGGTAAGCAACATTATAAAAACTCCATCCGATTATTTAACGCAGAGCAAACAACATTAGCGTTGTTACTTTATAATGAACTGGAAATTGGCATGCATTACTTTCAATCCACAGGAGCTCTCCCGTCAGAACAGAACTCGGGCACAGGTGAAGGCGATTATCTTGGATCTGTGGAGAAAGGAGCTTCACAAAGAGCGCGCCTCACTGGTGCAAATAAAAGAATGTTCAACCTCCTCAGGAAAGCCAAGGTCCAGCTCATTAAGATTGACCAGCAGAAACAGCTGAAGTCATCTGGGGTACGGTCATGATCGCCACATGTTCTCATGTCATTTTAGACTTAAATTTTTCATTATTGTGTAAATTATATGTAATAGGACCTGTCATAGATTAAAAAAAAACAACCTTGTATAAAAACTAGTGTTTTGAACGATGCTTGGTGATTATCTAGTTTTTTGGAGGCTTGTATTAATACCTTGTTTTTGCCTTTTAACCCCGTAGCTGTTATCTGGCCCAGCTGGCGCCAGGTCTCGCGACGTGACCTCTAAGAGACAAAGGAGGAAGCAGAGGATTCAGCTTGATACTGACGTTTCAGTCAAGACAGAGCCACCTCAAGGACAAGTGAGCGTACAAATCAATAGGCCAGAGCCGGAAATCGATCCAACTAAAAGTCTTGTTTCTCTCTCTGGTTTTTACCAGTGTTTATTGTTCCCGCCTCTTTACATCAGTGTGTCCGTCCTGGTTAAATGTTTTCGTTTAAATTTTTTCCAGCCGCAGCTCATATCCCCGTTGTGCCAGGAGTTCCGTAGAGCAGGAGGTCCACGTATCAAGCACGTGTGTCGTGCTGCCTCTGTGGTGCTGGGGCAGCCTCGAGCCTTGGTACCTGATGACATTCCCAGACTTAGCGCCTTGCCTCTGCACGAAAGAACTGGCATTTCCCCTTCAGACATCACTAAAGGTAGGTGTAAACTGTTAAAACTGCTCATACGTCAGCTGTCGTGGAAAACTGCCTATACTCTTAAAGTCGACGAAACACAGGAAGCACTTACAGGTTGTTGACAAAGTTGTATTGTACAATTAGGTACAATAGGAGGTAGAGAATCAGAAGTCATCAGCTACCTCAAAAAGGAAATACAAAAATATACATTTCTATAGTATAAAGGGTTAGGGTTAAGGTTATTGTTTTGTAAGTTTAGGCCTATAGGAACTTTCCAAAACATAAAAGTCATGGCATACATCTTGGTGAGCAGAGAAACATCTCCATAAAATGACCCAAAATGAAACTCTTATACAAGAGTCACGTTGTTCAACATACACACGTGAAAGTCACATTGTTCAAATATTAATAATGTAGAGTAATACAGGCAAATGGTTATGGTAAGATGATTAACATATGGATAAATGATATGTTATAAGCTTACAACCAAGTTGACTTTCACACAGCGGACGCATTTGTTTTTTCACACAAGTGTGAGTCAATGACCGAACCAAAATTAGAGCGAATGATCTGCTATCGCAGCCGCATCCTGAAACGTTGATGATGAACTTCTTAACTGACTAACTGATCTCTGTTGTTGTTGTTTCAGATATTGGCTCTCCCTCTGAATCAGACAGTCCTGGGCTGTCGGATCCAAAGGTCACCAAGGCCAAGAAGCCGTCGAATTTTGTGAAAAGGAAAGGACTCGGGCCGTTTGGGTATCGCTCTCGGAGGTGTGGAGTATGTAAAGGCTGCAACCACGAGGATGATTGCGGCAAGTGCATGAACTGCCTCGACAAACCCAAGTTTGGTGGTCCTAATACCAAACGGCAATGTTGTGTGTAAGTTGACCCATACTTAATTCTTAGTTGTAGTGGAGAGCCTCACTGTTTTTCAAAATAATGAAGAATCTGTTGTTTTTTTTACCACAAGGTATAAGAGGTGTGATCAAATTGAAGAGAGAAAAGCACGGAGACTGAGTGGAAGAACAGCACCCAAAGGTAATTTTTAACTTGAGCGTGCTAGCTACATATTTCTGTAATACTTCCATAACATTCAGCATGTCAGTTACATGCCATCTGTTCTTTCTTGCTTTTTAATTTTTTTTTTAAAGGTGCCTCTAAACGCCGACGATCCTCTCTCAGCGGGGGTCATTCAAGTAATGATGAAGGGAATGATGGTGCTGCGGACTCACCATCTGGTCTCCATGGTGACAGCCAGAGTCCGTCAGTGAGGAAGCAGCCAAAGCGTGTTGTGAAACCCCGCGTCTACTTTGACCTTGTGGACTACGATTCCGATCTAGATGACAAGATGATCCAAAGCTCGGCCTCTCCAGCCAGGAGAAGGGGAGCCGGACCCCGTTTCAGTCAAGGTAAATTACAATTCAGAAACTATAAGCGCAAAATGCTTCATTCATGATCAAGTTGAATATTTCTATTCTTAATACCACAGATATGTATTTGCTTACATATAATATAGAGCTGTAGTCTTTAATTTGTTTGAACGTATAGAATTATTTAGCTCGAGAGAGTATCAAGCCTCTTAATAATACATTTTGTTTTTTCTGTCCTCTAAAGACTTTGTGTCGCTGGATGGGTTCCTTGGAGACATTTCAGATGATGAAGTCCGGCATCGAAAGTCCAGCTCGCATCGGGTGCCACCTGGTCGTCGAAAACCTGAGAAGGTGGGTAATTCTGAGGTTGATTATTCTACACTTGTTTGATTTATACAACAAGTCGGTCAAAGGTTTGCTGGCCAGCATTGGCACACTGCATTGATTGATCCCAATTAATGACATATTGTCACAACCATATGACCCCAACCTGTCAATTTTGTCTGAGAACACGCTAAATGCTGCTTTTCTTGGATAGTGCCAGCCTTTGGCATGCTGGAGCTGAGAAAGCCCCTCATTCCTCTCTGTTCCTTTTTGCAAAATCCAGGACATGCTGTCAATTTCTGCGGTTTATTTTTTCCGAAAGAAATGCCTGTACGTCGGGAAGCCAGTAGTCCCAGTTTATGTTCAGCCACTACTCAACTAAGGTGTATAATACTGTGGTGCCTTCCGCATCATTTCAATCTAACTTAGTGCATGGTCTTTGTTGTAACTCAAATATGGCTAATTTGCCCAAGTGTTTTGGCCCCAGTAGCATCATTTTGATTCTGTACACTCCCACATCCATTTCCAACATGAGCCAGACTCGAGCTTGATTCATGGTGGTGCGTTGAAAGGTTACATCATACTTATGGAGCCTATCTATACTTATTCAAAAATGTAACTACACTGGGACACGAAGAACTGTGATTGGTCAGCGTCTGCTGCTGTGTTTCTTCCACAAGTTTCTGGTTGTTGATTCTGAATGTTGAACACAAAATGAAGGGAGTTGAAGAAATACATGGATGTAACTCCAGTTCTATAAGTATGTTATAGCCTGCTTTTGCTGTAGATCACAAAGTGAATAAAACAATGTAGAAATGGTCACTGTGGGAAATATAATGAAAGTACAATACGGCCTGATCACGTATAATACATTCATCTTGTGCCATCAACAGGTGAGCTATAAATATAATAATAATAATATATATATAATAACATCCTTGAGAACACGATGTAAACTTAATTAAACATGGTGACATTTGTGGAGGTTGCTGTTGTTAATGAGATCACGGCAAACAAAGCAGCAGCTTCGCCTGTTGATTTGACCTCATGTCCTCATATGCTGGACTCACCATTCATGTTCTCAGTTTACTGCATTCTGTGGATGTGTCACGTGTCATGTCATCATGGGAAACCAGTGTATCCATGATGCCTATGAGAACCTGTACTTAAAAGCATGTATGTTACGCTATGTACAGTTTACGGGTGTCCATTACCGCCCACATTGATGTTATTGGTTGTCTCCCAGGGCCCTTTGGAGCAGACTCCTCCCAGTGTCCTGGCAGCCCTGGCCCATGGATTTGAGCAGAGGGACGTTGAATGTTCTAAACCTACTCACAAAATCAGGGTTGACTTCAAGGTAAGTTGTTACATACATCACATACAGTGCATCACATACATTGTAAAATAAGCACGCTTTCATGATGATGTTGTTCAGTTGTTACAGCAGCCACACGATTCCTGTGTGGTGCCGTGCCACCCGTTCTAAATATAAACAGCTATATGAAGATCACCGTGTTAATTAACATTTTAACATTTTTGTTTCCTTCAAATGTTATTCATTCCACAGAAGGTGCATTCATCACAAAAGTGTTATAACACCAAGTCTAATTTAGTGACTTGGTGTTATAACACTATGCGGTGAATGCACTTTCCATTGTCACCCACTGGTTCACATAACATTATTGTCCACTAAATGTCACTTTTTATTTCTTAATTCCATAATCAATATACTGCATTACTTCTGAAGTGGTTCGTGAAAAATGTGATTCAACTGATCTTTTCTGTGGAGCTAAATTGTAAAATACAAAAATCATGTATTAAAACCACTTCCCTCCAAACTTAAAATGTAAACCCACTCCTCGCACAGTCACCCCACAGTTCCATCACAACTGAAACAACAGCATGATGTAAAAGATTGCATGTATTACCAAAATGATCTTGATCAGCAGATGAAGTGTTGTGCTGCTTACCACTGTGAGCAGTCTTTTCTCTGCTGTTAATTATATTGTGTACACGGTGTCTTTGTTTTCAGGAGGACTGTACTTTGGAGAATGTGTGGAATATGGGTGGTTTAAGTATACTGACCTCTGCGCCGGTCATGCCACCCTATGTCTGCTTCCTTTGTGCCAGTAAAGGGCAACATGAGGTAACTACTTAATACATCTTGCTCTATTTTAATAAAGAATTTTGATCTTTTTCTTTGCCCTTCCTACCATCTTAAATTTGTGTCAAGTTAGTGATTATGTATGTCATCACATCAGGAGGTTTATATCATTTGAGAATTTTGATTTTGTGAATTGTTTTGCAGATGCTGTATTGCCAAGTGTGCTGTGAGCCCTTCCACCAGTTTTGCCTTGAACCAGCGGAGCGCCCCTCAGAGGAGAACAGGGAAAACTGGTGCTGTCGTCGCTGCAAGTTTTGCCACGTGTGCGGCAGGAAAAACAAGAATTCAAAGGTACAGCCTGCTAATTTAACGTGTTTTGCTGTGTTTTCCTTCTCAGTATTGATGTAGTTCAGTAAGTGAGCATCACACTTTTATTTCTCCCTCAGCCGTTGTTGGAGTGTGAACGATGCCAGAACTGTTATCATACTTCCTGTCTGGGACCCAGCTATCCAAAACAAAATAAGAAGAGGAAAGCTTGGGTAGGTTCCCATTTCTTCAAAAAGACAAAGTCATGCATGTTTCATATTAGCATGCTCAGGTTGTAATACATTAATTAATGGTCTTAATGTGATGGTTTCTACGCAGGTTTGTATGACATGCATCAGGTGTAAAAGTTGTGGTGTCACACCCGGTAAGAACTGGGATACTGACTGGAACCACGACAAAGGACTGTGTCCGGACTGTTCAAAACTCCATGAACTGGGTGAGGATTAAACCTTCAGTATCTGTTATCTGTAACTCCTTTATTATCTACCAACATTGCCAGTCTACATTGAAGCTAATCTTTTCTGAATGTTTCTTTCTCTCATAAGGCAACTACTGTCCGATTTGTTACAAGTGCTATGAGGACAATGACTATGACAGTCAGATGATGCAGTGTGGCACCTGTAACCACTGGGTACATGCCAAGTGTGAGGATCTAACAGGTGATTTTTATTGTTTATCTCTTTGAGGAAGAACGTAATCTTAGAGATGGCATGAAATCTTTGTGCTACGAAAGCCCTTAAACCTAATTATATTATAAAATCTTATTTCTCAGGTGTTTTGAGGTTTATTTGCATAACTTAAACAAAAGGAGTAACAAAGAATTTTGTGAGCTCACAAAGCGGATATATCATACCTGTTATTACTTGTTATATGTAGTATTTGCTGAGTGTGCATCCAACATGTTTTCTGTTGTGGGTTCCGTTTTCTTGAAAACGCAGAAAAATCGCTGTATGTTTATATGTAAATGTAACAGACATACTTACAGGTTAGACGTGCATTCTACTAAACAGCTGGTGCTAAATTCCATGTCTGCTGTTAAAAAACAAACAAAAAAAAAACATTTCAGATGAGCTGTATGAGATCCTGTCCAGCTTGCCCGAGAGTGTAGTGTATTCATGTCGGCCGTGCAGTGTGACCCAGCCCAGCGCCTGGAGAGAGCTGCTCTACATTGAGCTCAGAGCCGGGGTGGAAAAGGTGCTGGCTTGCTTGCTTTCCTCCACCCTCACCCAGCACCTTGTTACCTGCTCACAGGTAAGAGACCCGGCTTTCTTTTTAGATATCAAATCTATAATGTGACAAAAAAGACATGATGTGATTGTGTGTGTTTGTAGTGCGTGCAAAACTTAAATTTCCTTAAATGCAGTTACTAGACTGTGTTAATGTTCCCTGTATGGGCTGTTGTAACTCATTTTGGGAGTTGAATATGCATCGAAGAGTAAAAAAATGTATACTAATAGAATGTTGAAATTACTATTCAAATGTGTGTTTGTTTATACATGTGCTAATATATTCATTTTGTGCCTACACGTAATTGTTACAAAGACAAATATCACCTCTTGGTAATTCCAAATGTTTACTTGTAATGTTAGAATGCCCTCTAGTGAGCAGAACATATAACAGCCACATACTGATGGTGGCACTGGCAATGCATAAGCCAGTGTGTACAGTGTATAGGTACATAGTGAATGCTAATAATAGGCTAAATTTGAATCTTGAAAATAATGAGGAATGAAATTCAAATGGAAGTATAGAGGAAGATTTGGCCGCACTAGTTCATCAATCTTTTGTATAGTACTGATGTTGCGTGTCAAATTTGCTTTGGTTTCTGCTGCAGTGTGAGAAGTTGGTTGATCCTGACAGTGGAATAGAAGGACAGCCAGCCTGTGACCTCCGAGCTGTAGGCAAGAAGTTTGACAAAGGCCTTTATACCACATTGGTGAGTACACAAGCTCTTATTCTGAACACTTGAGAACTTTTGATTTTGACCACTTTGGTGTGTGTATTTTCTGTGGGAAAAATTGGTCATTGATAATTTGGGGCTACAAAACAGAAAATATGCTTATTATATTACACGGACGTTGTGCCTCAGCTAACAAAGTGAGGACAAATTAGGAAACACTTGGAATACAGAAAACTCCCTCACACGGAGTGGAAAGAGTGCAACAGAGAGTCTTCAACTTTCTTTTTCTTTTTTTATGATTTCTGGCATTATAATTGTGTAATATTTCACCAAAATATTATTTTTATGTCCCCTTCTTTTAGCCATGATTATGCAGCCCCTTCCCCCACTGTATTATAGGATAGTGGTCACCTGCTGTATGTTAGGAATGCTTCTAATAGTGCTTCTGCATCTGGGTGTTGTTCTGCAAGGCATCATACCTGTACAGTGGTATGTAAGCTCATGGATACAAAAAAAAATGTTGTTGTTTTTTATAGAAAATGTTCCATGAAGATGTGGTTCAGGTGGTGCGGAAGAGGCTTGAGCAAGAGGAGGATCTTCCAGAGGAGCAGAGACCCACTGCCCTGGCACGCTCTTACTACTTAAAGGTGCTGTATTACCAAAAAAGTAGTGCCAAGATTACAGAGAATTTTCTGTAAACATATTGTTTATATTTCATTTGTATGTTGCTAATGGGAGTGAGAAACTTCAACCTGAAGCTAATTAATAGTTTTAGAAATGCATGAGAGTCAGCATTTATAATTGACTCATATGATTTTTCTCTTTAGCTCCTTGAGGAGGTGTTTAATTGGTTCAACAGCCAAGACCCAAAGGTGTGGAACCCTTGTACCAAAGACTTGCCCATGTGAGTAATGATTTCCATCTACTTGTTTGTATAAAAGTGTATATGAACTTGAAAGTGACTCTCTGCATGCACTGCTCATGCAAAAAAAAAATAAAGCGCACATGTTATTGAATACTTAAAACTACTATATGGAGGTAGTTTTTTTAAATCATGATTTAGTAGTGTACTGTATACCTGCTTGTATACATTGATAAAAGTTACACTCACTGTTCTGTTTTTCCATGGTATTGAAATAAATATTTTCCAGCTTTTGAGGTCTTGAATTTCTTTTAATAGGGGGAAGCTATTCAATGCTGTACATCCTCCCACAATGGAGCATGTTTATGCCCAGTGGCAGGAGAGGGATGAGCTCTTGTCCAGTGCTCCACTGGAGCTTCTGCAGGAGGACAATAGTCAAAGCTTGGATTTAAAGGAAGAAGATTCAGTTTCTCCGATGTCTGGGGAGCCAACAAGCCGGAACTACTTCAAAACCAGCAGAGCTGTCAGGCTCAGATTCAAAGGTAATGCTCTCAGTTTAGTAGATGATAAAACTGTCTACTCGTATTTGTTTCATCTTGTGCTGCGTTTGACCCTTTAAGTCTTTTTTGTGTATTTAAATAGGGAAAAGGGGACGGCTTTCAAAAGCTGATTTAGACACCGGATGGTCTAAGGATGATGAGAGACAGTGCTCTTTGTGCCAAAAATATGGAGACCTCAAACCTAATGTAAGTAATGCATTAAAAATGAACAGCTTAAAGAGTGAACTGCTGGTAAATACTGTACATACAGCATTGATTGGTTACTCGAGGGGGTTCACAAGTTCCTTTGTGGTGGTGGTGTTGTTTTATAGGAAGCAGGCAGGTTGCTATACTTGGGCCAGAATGAGTGGGCACATGTCAACTGCTGTCTGTGGTCTGCCGAGGTGTTCGAAGAGGAGAATGGCTCTCTACTGCACGTACACAGTGCTGTCACAAGGGGCCGCTTGATGGTTAGTAAATTGTAAATTGATTTTCTTGTTAGTCGAATTATGTTTATGCCTATACAATATTACTAGAAATTTTTTTTTGATTACTATAAAACTTGTAAGTTGATATTGATATTTTAGAGTTACAAAAAATCTGTCAACAATAGATCACTCAGGCTCTTCTCATAACCAAATATCCACTCTTATTATTGATTGCTTTTCGTTTATTGGTTTGACTCTGACTCTTCTTTCTTTGCCACTATCAATCCCAACTCTTTCTTAGCGATGTGAACGCTGCAACCAGACGGGTGCCACAGTGGGCTGCTGCCTGACATCTTGTCAAAGCAACTATCACTTCATGTGTGCCCGCTCCCGTCACTGTGTGTTCCAGGATGATAAGAAGGTCTATTGCTACAAACACCGACATCTCATCACTGGCCGGGTAAATTCTGCTCTGCTCAAAACGTTTAAGGTTTGGAATAGGGCTGCAACTAACACTTATTTTCATTATCAAATTAATCTGCTGGTTATTTACAGGATTATTAGTTTAGTCTAGAAAATGTAGAATGAATTCAATTTCCCAGAGCCTCTTCAAATTGCTTCTTTTGTCTATTATCATAAATGACAAGAAAAAGCAACAAATCCTTGAATTTAAGAAGCTTGAACCAGCAAATGTTTGACATGACAAACGATTAATCAATTACCAGGATAATTGGGAATTCTTTTTTTTATCGACTAATTGTTGCAGCTCAAGTTTGTAATTTTATTCTGGGTTGAATTAACATGTTTTTTTCCTTTTTGTTGTACAGATGATAGCTGGTCAAGAATTCGAAGTGAACCGCAGAGTGTATGTGGATTTTGAGGGGATCAGCCTCCGCAGAAAGTTCTTGACTGGACTGGAACCAGAATTGATTAACGTGATGATTGGTTAGCACCTTTCTTTTAACTGGTTACCTACTCACTCCTGAGATTTACTAACATAAGCTTATGTTTAACTAATAATTGATATCCACATTGTCACTACACAGGTTCCTTACAGATAGACAGACTGGGTGTGCTGACAGAACTTTCAGCTAGCAAAGGAAAACTGTGTCCTGTGGGTTTTCAGTAAGTTGCATTTTGTCTCTTCCAACTTAAATGTGAATAGATTTATATCTACCACGTGAAACGAAAAGCACTTTAAAAACGTTTTTCCTTCTCAAGGTGTTCTCGTTGGTACTGGAGTACAGTTAATCCACTGCGCCGTTGCAAATATACATGTACAGTCCGGGAGGTCCGTCCCGTTGTCCCTGAGAAGCCTGTTGAGGAGATGCTCGACCAAGGAGACAATCACACCATTGCTCACAGCCCCTGTCCACTGCCGGGTGCGTGTTTTACTACTGAAAAACTGCATTCCATTAGGAAGTGGTTTGCTGTAAAGTGATAGATAAAGATACTAATAGTTACATAAACCATTTTTCTCATTAGAATCTGAAGCCCAAGAAATTGATATAGCAGAACCCCTACCCCCTGCGGAGGAAACCTTTGTCGCAGGACCTCCCCCCAAGTCAGATCACGGTGCAAGGCCAAAGATTCCCAGTTATCCCCAAACCAGGAGACCAGCTGGAGGAATGTCCCGACCTCTGCCATCCCCAGGTAAAACTTTAATTTGTTAAATTTTTTGTTGAGGATTATTTTCATTCACTAGCAAAAAATATGTTGATTCAATCAAAAGAACACAATTCTCAAGCTGTGGATTCATTCTGATTTCTTCGTAGGACTGACCCAGTTGAAACCCCACCACATATTAACCATAAGTGATCTGGAGGAGACTCGAAGGGTTCGTCGCCACAGCCCACACTCGCAGACAACAGGCCCCCGCAGTCACATGTCACCCCCCCCTCTGGGCCCCCTACCTGGACCAATCACCCTCCGTGCTGGAAAATCTTCCCTTCCCACTTCTCCACTGTTCCCATTTGGTGTTACAGACAACCTGGTAAATTCTCCATCGTCACGCCCAGTTGGTGGTAGAAGTGCTTCCTCAGTTCGATGCCCTGGGAATACAATGACCCATTGTACCTCAGCGTTCTTTCCTCAGTCTACCTGGCAGGACAGTGTGGGCACCTTTCCCTCTCCAAGTCTGTCTTTCTCTTCATCCATACAACATCTACCCAGAACTCGATTGTCATTTGATCTGAGCCAGCCAGACTCAGTCGAGGTGCCGCACAACTTCTTAGCTTCACCAGAACCTGAAGATGTTTCTCCAGCAAATGGTACATCACCACAGGGGCACTTAAACCAACAGAAGGGTGACGAAGAATTTCCCTACGGTTCATTCCACAAGGATCCCAGCATGAGTCTGGGCCAAGAGATGAGGACAGAGTTGGAGATTGAAGAGACACTCCTGAATGAAGGTGTGGCAATGAACTGTGGGGGCCAAATAGTGGTGGAAGGTGATGATCAGGAAGAATTTTGGGGAAGAGCCCAAGAGGTACACAAGAGGAAGACTCTTGTTGCCAACCTGCCACGGTCTGCAGCCTCAGCCAGGGATGACTTGGGCAACACTTCATCTGACGATGACATGGAGCACTATTTTGACTTCTCACGGACAATAGTCAGCTGTCCTGGATCAAAAGATCATTCCAAGTCTCCCTCCTCCCCTTCCTCTCGGCCTATGGCTCAACTGGATGGTGTGGATGACGGTACAGAGAGTGATGCAAGTATGGCAACCAACGATGATCCTCAGAAAGGGGAGGGTTCTACTCGATCTCAGATACAAGCCAAAAACCAAAATCATAAAAGTGTCGCTGAATTGGAAACTACAAACGGCACGCAGGCTGTTCAGAGTCTGTTCCCAGAAGAATCATCGAATGACAAGCACATGGATTCGTCATCAGTCACCATCTCAGTTGCCAGTAAAAGATCTACAGATAGTTCACCTCAAGATCCACCTCAGTCCTGTGATGCTTCTCCACACATTTCCAGAAGCTCTCCTCTCAGAGAGAAAAGCTCTGACACTCCGTTAGTAAATCAGGAGACCGTGCTTCCTACTCCAGTTCATGATGCTTCGCCTAACTTACTCACAAAGGTGCCTGAGACCTCATATTCAGAGAACCTATTCCAGGGTTCCAGTTTAGGATTAGCCTCTGGAAGACCTCCTGTTCCTGAGAGCTGTGAGACCAGTCCACATTTAACTGAGATGGTTCCTTTGTTAGAAGGTGCACTGCTTGAGTCCAAACAGTCTGAAGCTTGTAAACCTCAGAACACAGAGCCTGGCAGCAGCCATTTTGTGTCGTCAACTGAGGGGTCCACTGTGTTAATGAACCACTTAACAGCTAATACAATGGAATCCTCATTAGCAAATCCAGCTGATAACAGTCAGGGCACCCTGCTGAATCTTCTTCAGCCCTCTCCTTTAATATCTACAGATGTTCAGACCCCCTCTCAAGGCCTTGCAGACTCTCTGCAGATGTATTCCTGTTTACCAGATTACAGTCAGCCTCCTCTAACAAGTATCACTCTTCAGCCAGTAACGTCCTCACAAGAGTCAACAACCTTTCCATCCATGGAGCCTTTTTCTACTAAACTAACCACCCTCACTCCTGTTGGAGACGTGACACAAACACTTCTAAATTTTCCCCCTCGAAACGATCCAGTGTTATCAGCTATGTCAGGCACTTGTCTCCCAGCAGGAACTTGTGGAACTGTCACTCTACCCATCTACTCCACGCAAACACAGCCATTGGTTTCTACAGCTGTCACCATTGTTTCTTCCTCTGCGTCAATATCGTCTCTCTCCGGACTGTCAACACAGTGCTCAGCTGTTCCAACACCTGTCCAAACCACTTCAGCCCCTGTGATCCTAAATGGTTACAGCTCTTCACCTGTGCAGAAGGAAGGTGCATCTGGTCACACAATCTCCATCAACTTTTCTACACCCAGGCCAGCTTTAGAACCTCAACATCCAGTGGTTCCCCAGGCTTTACCTGGACATGCTATTCTTACTGTGAAGGAGGTTGGAGGTCCAAATGTGGATCCCACACCACACGTCCTGCTGGTAAACCGCCTTGGGCAGATCTTCGTGAAGAATCCAGAAAGCAACACTTTCCAGCTGCCCACTCCCAACTCCCCTTCCTACAACTGCGTCACTCAGATTGCAAGCCTTTTGCAAAGCAATGCACTGTCAGCCACACTAGCAGCAGCTGGTAACATGATTCCACCCCCCGGGGTGAACGTGGCAACAGCAGTTCCTCCGGCGGTTACACCTGCAGTTCAGAATCCACCCACAATAACACAGCTGCTTACCCACAATAGCAATGGTGCCGTGGCATCAGTTAATGTGAAAAAGCCAAGAAAGAATACAAAAACATCAAAAGATGAAACTGTTCCAGAGTTGAAAAAAACAAAGAAAAAGGAGTCTAGTGCATCCAAAAAATCCAAGTCCTCCAAGGCCTCAGGGCAGCCTGCTCAGTCAACAGAGAATCCTCCCATGACCCCGGCTGAAAGTGCTCAAGCTATTATCAATCAAGCAATGGCGAGTAACTACACCCCCAAGTGGAGTGGGCTCCGAACCCTAAGCCCTTCCTCGCTGGTTTTACCACCTGGTCTGTTAATTGAACCGGAGCCTCCAGTGTCGCCTCACTCTCCGTCACCAACACCAGTGCTGACTCCCGCAACCCGCCCTCGCACCCACGTCCGCATGAAGAGAGTGTCTTCGCTTTCAGACCGCATTGTCACAAAAAAGTCCAAAGTCGACTTCCTACAACCAGAGCCCATCAGGGCCGAGGATGAGGAGCGCCGCAGACCTACCGTTTCAAGCATCTCCAGCAGGGCTTCAGGAGTCCGCATCAAGACCCCAACAGTGAAAGGAGTGCTGAACCTGGATGAGTTAAAGGAGGAGCATATAAGTGATTCTAATAGTTCAGGGTAAGATTTTAACCTATCTTAAATAGGGCTTTATTCTCGAAGCAAATCCTAATTAACCTATTACAAAAAACTTTCTATCAACTAATAGATTAATTGACTAACCATTGCAACACTAATCTTAAATATTAGATGTAACCTGCTTGTTTGAAATGGAGCCAACAAACACAAGAAATTTTTTAATGTTGATATGCACACTAGTAAGAGTTGTCAGTGTTGTACAAATGGAGCTACGCTATGCTGCATCTGCATCCTTTATTTATATTTCTGGGTTTGCTAAAACACTACGACATCTGGTTCCCATTGTGGCTTTTGGAAACAACATGTTACAAAGAAGGGCTGTTTTACATTTTGTGTTTAAAAATGTGTTTGTGTTTATCTTTCTCAGATCAGAGCCTTGGGATTACATGTCTCAGGGAGAACAAGGCAAACAGCAGGCTTGGGAACCAGTGGGACACAACAACCTGACTGACTGGAAGAAATACTCTGGTATTCTTGAGATTTAACTGCCAAATCGAATGATTTCTTTAAATTAAAAAATATCTGCCACTCATGGTGGGACAGTAACTAATGGATAGGACTTAAAGTGCCTCTATGCTCTTTAACTTTGCCAAAATTGTGGCCACGACATTTTAGAACTGTGTGAATTGTGTGTTGCTAGGCGCTGCTTTTACCTCAGATGATGAACCACCAGCGTCTGACGAGGAGGAGGAATGTTCAACTAACCGAGACCAGCCACACTTGAAATTTGAGATAACTAGCGATGATGGTTTCAGTGTAGAGGCAGACAATATTGAGGGTAAGGCCAGTATTGCACGATTAAGTGTTCAATTATCGAACATGTTCTCAAAATAATAATAATGCCTTTTTTGATGTGGTAATTCCGTAGACATGTATGTTCATTGTATTGACTTTATGGCATCTAATTCTCAACTCTCCCTTCAGTGGCGTGGAAAGCAGTGATCGATGGGGTGCAGGAGGCACGAGCAATTGCCAGGTTGAGACCTCTGACCTTTCAGAGCATCACCGGTGCCCATATGGTGGGTCTGGTCCATGATGCAGTGGTGTTTCTGCTGGAGCAACTTCAAGGAGCCCAGCGCTGTCAACGCCATGCCTTCCGTTTCTTCAAACAGTTCAGCCAGGAGGACGACCTTCCTGTTAACCCCAGTGGCTGTGCGCGCTCTGAGCTGTATCTTAGGTATGGACCAATCACTGTTACTTTTTGCAAAGAAACTGCAATTAACCAATCAATTCTGACGCACTGACTGAATCTGAATTGATTTTGAGACCGTTCCCTTTTTCTACATTTAAGTGGAAAAGGAATACCGGGGATATAATATTACAAATTATACAAAAGTTTGACGTTTTACTTGACTTGTTTACTTTTATTTAACTTTTTGAATGTGTTGTTTCCATACTTATCTAGACCTGAAATCTCTCCTCTCTTAACAGGAAGTCCACATTTGACATCTTTAACTTCCTGGCTTCTCAGCATAGACAGCTTCCTGACAATGGGCCTTATGACGATGAAGAAGATGAGGTTCTTTTGAAATCTACAAGGTCAGGCTTCACTCATTTAGTTGTAGATTATTTCCGGGCTAAGATGAAGTCTTAACACTTTCAAAAGCACCTTGGTGTTTCATTCTAAAAAACAGAAGTTTCTCTCAAACGTTTCACTATGTTTACAACTTACCTTGACTTGTGTTTTCTGCGATTCGGTATTGAAACTGGAGTGGTAAGCTTTCAAAAAGAAAAAGTAAATGCCATCTACATCTTTTATAAAGTCAGACACTTTTTGCTTAAAAAAATGGAAGAAATAAAAACCCCAATCGTTTCTGGAAGTTTTTGGTGAACTATGTGGTGAATTGTCTGCTTTTCCTCCTAGACGGGCTACTAGTCTGGAGTTGCCCATGGCCATGCGCTTCAGACATTTGGAAAGGACGTCTAAGGAGGCCGTAGGCGTGTACAGGTCAGCACAGAACCACATTCGCAAATTCTATGTAATGCTTAAAATCATTTTTTTGTGTTGTGGTGGAAACAATGAAATTCTAAACAAACACCATGTGACGGTAGTGCCCGAAGTTGCAATCATGTTGTTAAAAATGCTGTACTGCAGAGGAACCCCATGGTTACATCAGAACCTCACTGCTGTTTTTAATCAAAGAATGAGACGGCTGCACTCTCGTAACTCTGCTGCAATCTTCTTATTTTCAGTTCTACAGATCAATGTTTTAGCACATCTTGCCTTCTTCAAGATAAAAGCAGCAAGTCCCTGACTGACATACATTGTGTATAAGACAGGTGTTTCAAACCACTGAGTTTGCAGAGCAATCAATATGAACATAGAAAGATAATCCACAGAGGCCATTCAAGCAACATTCATTCTAAACACATGTAATATGAATGAATTTTACATGCAAAGAATTTAAAAAACCAAAAGTAAAAAAGTTAAAGTATGTTTGTATTCTGAGTAAATGTATAGATTAAACCTGCACTGGAAGTCCTAAAGAATAAGCCATCACATGTCAGTACATGTGTGGCCAGTGAAAACAATGCATTCAGCAGAGGTTAGCTGTTTGATCCCAGATGTTGCCCAGATGTTGCTGTCTAATGGGAAAAAGCAAACCAAATAAATATGCCCACAAATGGGCCTCCGAACATGAGACGCCTCGGTGTCTGAGTGAGATTGCGTATTTTAACATTTTTTTTGCTCAAATGACTGAGCCAATGTTAAATACCTTTTGTAAATAGCAATACATTTTGGGAATTTCCCTTCCATGGACTCTCCATCACTGTTGGCATCTCGAGTATTCCAGGAAATGAATTTGAGCTAACCAGTGCTGACTTATGTGCTTCTGTCACAGGTCTGCTATTCATGGGCGGGGTCTTTTCTGCAAGAGGAACATTGAAGCAGGCGAGATGGTTATTGAATATGCAGGCATCGTCATTCGCTCAGTGCTCACTGACAAAAGGGAGAAATACTACGACGGCAAGGTTGGTCAGATTTCTTTTTCTTTAATCTGTGTCATTCCAATGTCAACAATATTTGGGGGGTTGAAGTTGAGAAAGGTTAGAGGATGTATTAATAGGTCACATTTTGCCTTCGCAGGGCATTGGCTGTTACATGTTCCGCATCGATGACTTTGATGTGGTGGATGCAACCATGCATGGCAACGCGGCAAGATTCATCAACCACTCCTGCGAACCTAACTGCTACTCGCGAGTGATCAACGTGGAAGGCCGGAAGCACATTGTCATCTTTGCTCTCCGGAAGATCTACAGAGGGGAGGAGCTCACCTACGACTACAAGTTCCCCATTGAAGACGCGAGCAACAAACTCAACTGTAACTGCGGGGCTCGGCGATGTCGGCGTTTCCTTAACTGAGGAATCCCTCGTCTGAAAAGGGGAAGGATCCTGTTTACTAGTAAGCCTTAAATTAAGGTGGCACTGGATTGGGCTTGGGGAGGCAGTGGGAAGTGCGCACAGCAGGGGAATTAGCCACTAGAAGACCGGTCAGGAATATTTGGCTGTTCAAAAGTGATATGTGGACAATTTATGGATTTGAGTAGAAGAAAAAGAAGAGGTGGAAGTTTCAAGGTACTTCTGCTTGTGAAGTGTTCATATGTACAGCTGGCACAGCAACGTCACCACAGCAGATAATATTGTAGAGGAAGTAATTTTGGTGTTCATTAGAAGAGGACGGTATATTTAAAATGATGGGGTTCCTGGGTCAGCAAGGATGACTCAAACAGCATTTCTTTGAAGCCTTATCTGTTTGAATCATTGCTGAAACCCAATAGCTAGGCTTTGAGAGATTCTTTAATTCCTTATGTTTTATTTCTTTCTGGTGGGTGGGGTGGGGGTCTGTCTATAGTACACTTGTAATCATGATTGCTCCATCTTCCAGTGATGGGAACATTATAGCCCCATCTGTGCAGTGGTGAAGTCAGTTCTTGAGCCATACATTCACCCAAACCTTTATTTGTGCATTTTATCTTACATTTAACACTTCTCATGTTGTTAATATTTGTTCTTTTTAAACTAGTTTTTTTTTCATGAATAACAAAACAACCATGGTGCTAAGCTTTGAAAGATCTTTAACGTCTTTAGTTGGACTAAAGTGTCCTGCAAATCAGGAATCGTTTAGCTGTTCATTCACCCTGCTGAGACCATTCTTCTAAAATGTATGCACTCAAGCAGAACTCTTAACGTCATTGAAATATAAAGTGTCTTCTAAGTTTCACACTTTAGATCTGCTGTTTTTTTTAATCTACTCTCTTCCTCCGGTGAGTTTAAAATACATTATTGCCATGTAACGTTTCAGTCAGCAACATAGTGTCATATTTACAAAGACAGAAGTGTGTCTTGATACAAGTTTTTTTTTTTTCTTGATGTACAGTGTATGTAGCAAACACTACCCAAGCCAAAAGTGAAGAGTTGTGGTGAATATTAGTTTTTTAAATATTATATTTTATTACTCTCATGGCAGATGCTCATTACCTATCGCAATAAGACATTGCTGCCCTGCAGTTGCACATAAATGACAGTCAAACATACAAATTATCTTCATCTTTGTGAAACCTGCTACACTTTATCTTGTAATCAGGGAAAGCACTGGTATAAAGCATCGCCACTGAGTGTGTGTGTGTATTCAGCTCCTGCACCAGACCAGTTGAGAACAGACTTTCTAGACGTCGCTGTTGCAGAAAATATCCAGTTTAAAATCAAGCTGAGAGAATGCACTCAGCACCTTAAAATAATGGTTGTTCTTAGTGATGTTCAGCGCTGTCATTGATGAGGCTAATCTAAATCTCACTATTGAAATTGGTAGTTATATTTATTCATGTTCTGATTTATATTTTTAATGGTAAAAGTTTGTGCTTTGTATAAACGGTGGCGGTCTAGTGTATTAGGAGATCTTCCCCCCTTTTTATTTTGGTTTTGTTTACAAATGATGTCCTTTGTTTCACTAATTTACTTGAATTTTTCTTTTGGGTCATGCATTTAAGCCTTTATGACAGGAATTGTGCTAAAGCAGGTATTTTTAAAGAGTCCTTTTTTATTTTATTTTTTGTTATGGTAGATTACTGACGGTCTTATAATCAACCACAGTAGTAAAGTGAGCACTGTTTGCCTCCCCAAGCCCACAATCATCTTTTTAAAAATGCTTTCGCTCTTTTCTCTTCAACTTTATTAGAGCAAATTTCAATTATGTTTTGTCTTGATCTTAACCCCCCTTTCCTTCCTGCATGTCCAATCACTGGGATGGAGCCCAGATTTACTTGTGTCAATCACCTAGCTGACAACATGAGCAGAGTCACTCCCAACTCCTTGCAAGGATTCTACCTCAGCTGTTTACACAGATGTTTGGGAATACTGATGCAAAACGAGAGGATGATAATTTGAGATAGCTTGGTTTTAATGTCCTGCAGAGCTGGTATGTATGTTTTTGGGTGTGTCTGTTTGTCATTTTGTGTGTTTGCAATGAGGGATGCAAAGCACTAGTCAAAACCTTAAGTTATCATGACCATCTCTCCCAGAATCTGTTAAGAAAGCTGTATGTTATATATACACACATATATATATAAATATACATATATATATATATATATATATAGTAGGGTTATTTTAAAGTAAGTGTAAAAGACATAAAAATGAGAAAATATGTGATCTTTAAATTTACGTCTTTGTTACCATGTACAAATAAACCTTGAGTTTGTAAATATTTGTATACA
>JAVQJD010023238.1:0-19118 GCA_036023655.1 Nannoperca australis
ATGTATCTATACAGAATATTTAACAGAAAAAGTTGTAATATATTGTGCTTCACAAAAGATGAACATGGTTAAAAGGAGACGCAAGAAATAGAAACATCAAAAACAAAGCATCCAGAAAGAGACAAATCAAAGGTATTTGGTAGCAAACCTGTAACATACTGTATTAATTCTATTATGTAAACAGGCTCATGTAAGTAAATAATATGGACCTATGCTCCTTCACATCTCTGTATTTGGTAAATGTTTCATCCTTTCACCTCAAATGCTGAAAGCAGCTGAAAGCATGTCAAGTGCAGTCCCAGTCTACAGATTAGCAAGGTAAGCGTGTCCCCACCCTCCACTGACTTCATCACCATATCTTCTCTGTTGTATGCATGACTGACAGTATTTCCGTATAGAAGCCGTGAAGTCGAATGCCCACCTGTACTTTTTTCACTCTCTCCTCACTCACTCAACTGACTTCAGCTCACCTTTTCTTCTTTCATCCTGTATTTGGCTAAATACTCATCCATACACACATTCACTCACAGGTTAATACACACTCTGGCTTTCTCCATCTCTCTCTCACACACACACACACACACACATACAGGACAAGCCCACATATAGTCGACCCCCCTCTGCTCTGCTTTAAAGCATTGCCTATCCAAACAGGAAAGTGGCCTCTGCCCCAGCAACAGTTGAGGGCACAGCAGTGGAGATTTCATTAGTCACAGCTAACAGGCTAATTATCCGCTTCAGCGCACCTGTAAAACTTAACTGTGTGTCAATCTCACACAATCACAGACACTGCATAGAGGTGTGTGTGGGTGGGTTTGTGGACATGTGGGTCTGTGGACGGGTGTGAACTGGTGGGTGTGTAACAAACCCGTCTGTTTCTGTGTTAACTGTGTGTCAATCAGGCCTCTGTGGGTGTGTGAGCATTTTATGTACAATAGTATGGCTGGCAATCAAAGCTACAGGTTATTTATTTAAAAAAATATTCAAAATTGTGAATTTGTTAACTGAACAGGACATAATGTGTTTGTGGTTCTTCGTCAGTTCCTAGAAATGGCAGTAGTTACTGTTAATAGCTTCCATGTTGTTTTTTCTCTTAAATTTGATCATCTATATTTTGTTTCATGTTTAGTTGTAAGTATGATGAGAGCAGAGAAGAAAGTCAGGTGACCATGTTGTAGAGCATTGGGGTGGATGGATGGATCAACAGAACATCAGAGACAGCTGCATATTTCCTGTTATCAAGGGACTGTCAACATTGGGGTTTTTTAAAAACATGACTACGATCATTCCCTATACTTAATCATGTGTTCATTATTGACACCATGATGACAAAGCTCCCCTAATAAAAGTTAAGTAACAATTTTGACCCAAACCAACATGTTTTCCTAACTTAAAAGTATTGACTTTAACCCAAATGATGATCTTTCCCTACGCAAGTTGGTTTTGTGCCTAAAAACTTAAGCCTTAAACTTGGAAGAGAGAAATGAAAACGCTTCCATGTGTCCTTCTAGAGGGCACGGACAAACAACCTATTTTGTCCTTGTGCTGTAAACTGCTGCTCACGCACGTGTGGTGTCCACACTGCAGCCATATCTTTCTACACATTGCCTTTGATAATGGCCATCATTAATGGAATGTTTAATTTCATTTCATGATACATTTTATTTATATTTAGTTTGAGGCCTGTGCTCAATTGTAACTGGGGAGTTAAAAAAAATTATTTCGATTTTTGTCTGTGACATATTCCACAGATATTGATATTGAAACTGAAGTGTGTACTTTTGCTGGTTTGATGTCAATATGACTATCAACAGATCATCGACGAGCCGTGCACATCAGAGACGAATCTCTAGATGAGTTGCACTGAAGACGTGCATCTCACGTGGTCTTCGTGGTTGCTCTACATTGGACATTGGAGGTGAAGCAGAAACTCCAATGAATTTTAAATTTTGCAAAGCTAGGTGAGTTTTTACTTTTCTATTACTAATTCATTACTCCGTGTTATCAACACATATTTTGCAGTCTCTGTCCGTTGGTGTAGCCTAATGACACTGGACAGAGATGTACACAAACAATCTTTCCATTTTGTTTCTTTCAAGGTTAAACTCAGCGTAGCTACTTTGGAGTATTTTCAGTTCAGGTCATTAAGGGCTTATCTGGCTCAAAGGTATAATCAGGATGTGAGATTCCTGTGTTACCTTTGCACTGTGTGCCATGTTTGTGTATTGCAATAGCAACCTACGCCACATGGATTTGTTGTCTTCATTTTATTTGCATCTCCTCAAAATACTCATACCTCACATGTATACATATGGATTAAACATGTTTTTTTTGTACTTTACCAGGTAAGGTAATTATAGCAAGAAAGAAACTTATGGCATGGCTAGATGCCCAAAGTATTTTGATTGGAGCAGAGGAAAAGGAAAAGAGAAGATTGCAACAGTCAAATGCCCCTTTTCCCCTGTTTGAAGGTTTAGGGTTTCTGTGTTTAAAAATAGGCTAAAATAGAGAGATGAAGGAGAGCAAGAGTGTACAAGAGACTTTGAGGTTGAGGGAATATCTCACCATTTTACTGCAAGCACCAAAAACCTGCATCCTGCCCCATGAATAGAGCTGGAGACACACACATACACACTCATACACATGCACCCAAGACACCGGTACCCCCTGCCTGGCAGCCTCTTTGTAGCCATGTTGTGATTGTATCAGATGTGGAGCGATAGAGGTTAGGAGTATGCGGGTGTTGGGTAGGGGGATGTGTGAATTTGTAATGTGCTTATGCTGGGACCGCAAAGACAGGAGATAGGGGCACCGAAGCTGTGTTATACTCCCACACACTAACTCAAACACACACACACACACATACACTGTAGGGAGTGGAACTCTAGCTCCATGAACTCCTTTCATCCTACTGAAGGTGGAAGTCAGTGCAGGGTTTCCTGGAGTCACAGTGAGATTCAGCACTCTCTGTATCCTCTGCAAAACTACTGCCTGCTGACAGCGTGTGTGTGTGTGTGTGTGTGTGTGTGTGTGTGTGTGTGTGTGTGTGTTCACGTGTGTCAAAGGCTCAGAGTGCACAATGTTGAGGTGAGCTATCAGTGTGTGATCTCTGAGGCTATATGTATAACACATCACAGTTTGAATTACTGCATTAGCCCATATAGCACCTTTATTGAGGCAGTTCTGCAGAAGCACACAGGAAAGTGTTGTTCCTCTGAAGTATAAGATTACAACTGCAGGGCCTTTTAAGATCACGTCGTTGAGCCTCCATGTGTGGCTGAGGTCCTTGAAGGTCAGCAGAAGCTAAAGAAGGAGCAGCAAATGGTGTCACTTCCCTTAATGCCAAGTTGGAGGTCAAAGGGCAGCCAAGACAACAGACAACATACCTACAGCACACTGCACTGGCACATTCTAGCTGCTGGAGTCTGTCACACCAATTCTCATTTACCTTCATCCCGTGGTTCAAATTCCTCCCTCACCTTTCCTTTCCCTCTCTAGGCTGGTTAGGGAAGTGACTGAGCAAAAACATTAAAAAAGAAAACTTGTGACACACCACTTTCTTTGTCTCCATCTTACCAAAGGCTTTCTTTTTATCCCTTAAAGTCACTCCGTCTCTTAAGTTTGATTGGCAGACTGGCTGACTGTGGCGATTTTGTGAGTGCAGTGGACCGTGACACACCCATAGCCACATACACACACTTAACATATGGGTGTGCCTCTAGAGCCGGGTGCACGCTACACGACTGATCTCCTGACTGTTTGAATTTTAACAGCATTCATTGCTGCTGTTTACTGGAGATTATTCACTTATGATGTGGCACAGACGAGGTCACACATTAAACAAATCTTCACTTGCATTTGGCCATGAGGGTTCTCCATATACCAAACTGTCTCATAAAAGAAAACTTGACATTGTTTTTCATGAGCGTGAACAAAAGGAGAATAAAAATCAAACGATGCCTACACACTGAACTTGGAGGGGCAGATGCAGGCATAGAGCACAACAGCTGGGAGTTTCTCAGTATCTCAATTTGATTCGAGTTTGATTTAGGGTGTTACGATGTGGCTACAAAACAATTCTTGCCAAATATAGTCAATGTATTCTGCAACAGAGCAAGCTATAAACTTTTTAAAGCCACCTTTCAAGTCTACACTGGGTTCCTTTAAGGCACTTGCACAGTGCCTTCAACATTCTGCCATGGTGGTCAGCATATTTCAGTATTTGTTCTCCATGTTGCTGCTGATGTGCTACAGTCTACAAGAGGATTTGTATTCTCAACACATGCAGCTTAAAAATGTTGACTGTATTTCTTTATTTTATTTTTAAGATTATTTCTGATACTATTACAAAAAATGAAAGAGATGCAACAAATGAATTCATTGTTACATACAGGCCGATCGAGAGCCAAAGTCCTGAAATCACTTCCTGTCCAGACGCCGCCACTAGCTAGTGAAAAATGTTCTTGTTTCTTAACCTTCTATATTCTAAGACAAATGAGTATCTACTGTGCTGCAGCAATTTCTATTATAAGTTGAATGAATTAATGGTTAGCGTTCAAATCCACTAAAGCTCCTCCTAGTTTTTTTCAAGACACCAGAGCACGTGACTTTGTAACTGTTGGTTTTTCCCTTTTTTATAATATCAACAGAAGCTCTCATCTAGTGCCATCTGTCCCAAACAATATTACATCTTTTTTTTTGATTTACCACAACTGCTGTCTAGGCAAATGGACTGAACTGCTTGAAATACAACTGAGTTTAATGGACATTTTTTTCTGTGTAATTACAAATCACAATATGATTTTGACAACATATTGTTTCACTGCAGCTCTCCATCCTGATTATCTTTGAACTGATGCTACCAAGTCCTGCAATGGTGCACTCTATGACCACATGAGATGCTGACACACACAAAAACACACGCACACCCACACACGTGCACACACACACACAGATCAGAGGATTTCCTGCTGCTCAGTGTGGTTGTGGAAGTGTGAGGGTACCTCCTGGCACAGAACCTTAGGTGGACAGCAGGACGGGGAAGAGGAGAGTGTTTACACACGTGTGTGCGTACATGCATGCACACACACACACGCACACACACAGATCTGGCTCCTGTCCCCCTCTGCTTCTCAATATAATATATCAAAGCATCTCTGGGTGTCTATGGATCTCAGAAAATCCGCCCTCATTTCCTCAACCAACACTCTCTCTCTCTCTCTCTCTCTCTCTCTCTCTCTCTCTCTCTCTCTCTCTCTCTCTCTCTCCCACACACACACACGTGCACACTCCATGCATGGTGATGAAGGATGGTACCTCCCCTCTCTCCGGTCTCCAGCTGATGTACACACACCATTCATGACAAAACACCTGGAATAACACCACAAACATATACGCATACATTCACACACACAATCACACGCACACACACACACAGGCCAGAGTCACTGCGTCACTGTTGGGCAAAACTCACCTAACTAAAGTGTTAGTGTTAGATGTGACTGTGGTATCATAATGCTAATAAAGGAAAAAGACACTGCACGTTTTTTATGACATTTCAACCATGGTCCTCCTCATTAGGCTATCACCAAATAAAACTCCTATCATACCATAGCTGTCTGATTGTTCGACCAACACAACACGTCAGCAACATTCCTGTCATGGAAAATTCTATCTTAATTTTTTTTACGAGCTTACATTATTCATTTGACCTTATTTTCACTTGTTGCTTAACATGACTGCTCTCTCTGCCAAATGGCAGACACAAGGCTTCAGAGTGCAGGACTGAGCTGGAGGACACAGTGGAACAAATGGCAGGCAAAAAAGAGACAGACGAGGGACAGAGAAATAAAGAGAAAGTGTATGTTTGTTTTAGGTTGTGCAGAAGAGCAACTCTGGCAAGATGTAGAAATAGTACATCTGTACCTGGAGAGAGAGAGAGTGTAAAAATGCTTATGATAATAAAATCTATCTCTGTTCACTTCCTGGGCAGGAGGAGGAGGAGGAAGAGAAGCTGGAGGAATAAAAAGATAAGAGGAAAACAGTAGAGCCATTCATAGAGCATGTTCCTTAGAGAATGTGATGTTTTGTGCAGAGAGGAACAGTGTGTGTGTGTGTGTGTGTGTGTGTGTGTGTGTGTGTGTGTGTGTGTGTGTGTGAGAAAGAGAGGGAGCGAAAGGCACTTCAGGATCAACTAAAAATCACAGAATAGGTACAAGAATACATATTTAAAAAATGCAAACCTGTTTGATCTATATGTAGACACACATACAGTATACAGTGTGGCATGCGTGTGGTCTCGTCCTCTCATCCTGTTTAGGAAGGAGAGAGAGACCCCTGTTTCCTTTGGCTCTGAACCCTCTGTTGTGACTACATTACAGCCCCTCCATCACCACCCCCAACTCCATATGGCTCCCATAGTAAACCCTCTCCACCAGAGTCTGTATGAACAGGGTTTAAATCCCTCTCTAGCTTTTAATTAAACTTTAGACAAATCTTGTTGCTTTGCTATAATTTTATCAGTTGGACAAATCAGGAGAACTATGCAAATGTAATGTTAGGGACATTTTCTACACTGACAATAATTCCACAAATTTGCTAAACACTGACTTTTGGTTTCCCCATTTTCCTTTCTCGCAGATTTAGCTAAGATGTATTAATTAATTACTTGTATTTCAAGAAGTATTTAAATGTTTTGGAAACTATATCTTGGTGAACAACAGCTGGGTGCAGTGACCTCCTGGAGTCTTGTCATCACATTAAAGTCACCAGGTAACCAGCGCTGTATCTGGAGATTCTGCACAGAAGAACTGGGCGGATGGATACATTGTTGTGGAGAAATTGTTACAGCAGGGTGTGTGTGTGTGTGTGTACGTACAGAATTAAAAAGAAATACTGTAAACAATAATGTTAATTACTAAAGTTTAAAAAATACATTTTGAAACGCTTCCAGTCTTTATGCTAAACTAAGCTTTGTGACTCTAGCTCTAGCGTTCTTTAAGAACAGATATGAGTGGTATCAATCTTCTCATCTAACTCTTAGAAAGTGAATAAGGTTATTATCACAAAATGCATCTATTTTCTACAAAGGGAAAAAAGGCTTTTTAAACGCACAATAACATCTTTGTCTTACATGATCGTGTCAAACTAGGACATACATACAGGCGGTAAGAGAAAGAGAGGAAACCTGGAGTGAATTTTATCATGTTTACCCAAAATATACAGAGCCCAATTCCCTCCATCCCAGCTGAGTGCTGACAAATCTGCCAACCGCTTATCAAATTAAACCCCCATTAGCAGCATAAACACACAGACTCACACACTCGCACAAACAACCCATTACTAGCAGAAACATTTTCCTGCTTCAAATCCTGCATGCCAAACTAAACATGTCTCCAGGTAAACTGGTCTGTATCTCGTAAACTGCACGCATGCTCCTGACCTGTGCCGTCAACTGTCAGCGTCTGTCACAATGCGTGTCCGGAAGCATGCGCAGATTTAGCCCCACAACGTCGCACCTGATGAGACATGGCACCCTCCATGGAGTCCGCAGTCTAATTCTTTCCATGTGTGCTTGTTAACATGTAGGATTTTCTTTGCAGTCACCATAAAGCAGAGTGTGCAGGTAACACAATCTCATGAAACTTTTGCTTTGTCTGGCAGCTGCTAGAGGGATTTACCTCATAATGTAGTAATGTAAACCCCAAAAGTAAGACATTGCCGTAAAAAGGACAATTTCATCTGTCTTCCTTCCTCTTCCTGTGTGGCCCCCCAGGGGACGCCTGGCCGGTAGTGGCGGGTGAGAGATTGGGGGAAGCTGAGAGTAAATGCAACACCTAATATGCACTCCATCAGCATAAACCAATCATCAGATGATTTTCAGGTAACACAGCGGTGTTTGGATGAACATGACGAGGTGTGTTTATGGGCCATGTCCTAGAAGCGGATACAGGAGGAGTTTAGCAAACTCAAGAGTGAGCAGAGACGTCCTAGTGGTGAATATGCCGGCCAAGACCCAAACTCAGGATATATTACACGTAAAAAGAGGAAGGGGTAAACATAATCCAGCGTTGGTTCCAGTAAAGACTCTATGCATCATTAAATAATGCGGCTGATGCTTCCACCACATAACATGCAGGCGTCTCACAGTCTCACAGTTTAGCTCAAATACACTGGCATTAAATAATTCACTCAATCAAATATTATAGAAATCAGGAATATCTGTTTTCCACACTTCCCTCTTATTAAACTGAACTTTGTAAATGTATGAACAGTTTGGCAGAACTTCTTCTGACACATCATCAGGAGGATGAGAAGGCCTGTGGAAATAGAGGTAACTCATGCAACTGCCTCACTCTTTCACTCAACATTTGGTGTTGTTTGTAAAAACTTTATGGATGTTTACTGCAACATGCTGAAGAGCCATCTTGCTGCTGGTGAAAAGATTCCTGAAAGCAGACCTGCCTTTGGATTACATTCAGTATTCCAAGTGAAATTACATTATTTAACGTTGTTTCAATAGCCTGGAGACTTTCCATGCTTACCAGTGTAAAAAGCATCCAGTCACCTCTATTTAAGTATGCTCCCTCATAAAAAGAGGATCAAAAAGCTATTTTCATTGTTTGTGTTTTCCTTAAGGAGGCAGCCTGTGGCTCTTAAATTGCCCTGAAAAGAATCCAAACACAAAAACTATAGCTCCTCCTCCTAGAAAATTCTACCCTCTCTCTCTATTCAAATAAATCTGAAGGGGCCTTTTCCACTTTTACAGGAACAGCAACTCATTAAATGGTTGATTTCAGATGGCAGAGTGTGAATGTTTTGAGTTAACTTTATTGATCTGTGAGAGAAACTGACGTCCCCTCTGGCCCATGGGCAGTAGATTTACACCTCCGCCATTTAAAGACACCTCTAAGCCCAGATGGCCACCGGCCTGCTCTCGCCTGTGCTGCACTGGCAGAGACACTGTGGTTCTCTCTCCAACACGTATATTCAAATAAAAACAGCAAAAATGCCTCGGAAAAGGATATTTTATTCACTTACCTGCATGAATACACATCTTTCCTCCATGGACTGTAGCGATGGGGAACAGTCTGTTAGTTCATGCTTGGTTTACTTCAGCCTCCTTGGAGCTTCGACTTTGGCTGTCTGTGGCACATAAAGAGGTTGTTTGGCGGTCACACAGAACAAATTCAAATAAATAAATGATTCAAATTTTAAATGATTATTTAAGGGAGATTCCTGGGTGGCTGTGAGACAGGGAGTGTTGATAAACTCCACAGGCCAAATTTAAGTCCATAAACACAAAATGAATGACATGCAACCTAGTTCAGTGGATCACAAGTGGATTTTACTCTTCTATGACATGTTTGAAATATGGCATTGCCTTCTCTGAACTCTTTGAGCATGAACAAACAATGAGACCTAAGGGGAATACGAAGGGCCTGAAAGACGTCACAGTTCAGCTTAACTAAGGAGTCTTTGGTGTTCAGATGCTGCAACTCGTATTTTCCCTCCCTTCGCCGTATCAGCCAGGGAGAGCTTGGTCTGTCTCCTATGTATGACATCACTCCCCGAGTATGAGCCATTTCCCATAAACTTCCATGGTCCCCAGGGTTTCCAACCCATGAGATCAAGGAATAAGCAGGGTGATTATAAAGAAGCTAGACTGCTTTTTATCAGGAGTAAGTTCAGTTTTATCTCACTCCATTTTTCTTTAATATAAACAGGTCCCTTTGAGAGCCAAACATTCACTTATTTTCCAACTGTTTTATGCTCCTGTATTCCTTCAGACTTCATCTGTGTCTCCTCTTAATCTGTTTAGATTCTCTCTTCCGTCTCTCTCTGTATTTGTCTCTCTCTCCCCCCTCAGGGCTAAAAGCTGTGAGACTGTAAGGTTCCTTTCTTCCCACAACTGCTCTCAATCGCCCTTGTGACTGCTCGGCTGTCAATCATTTAAACATCAGACCCACACTGAGCAGATCAAGCCTGCTGGCATCACACACACACACACACACACACACATATACAAATCCCTGACATACACACAAAAAAACAGGGTTTGTAGGGGGAGCAGAGAGATGAAGGGGGTCCTGTCAGCACCTGCTGGGCCTCACCGGAGAATCTGCGGAGACACGGATACACCTACACACACATACACACTGCAGGGCACTAGTTGTAAAAGGTACCACTTTAATTTAGCTCATATTTACCCAGCCTCCCCCCAAGTTGCCTCCAACTATGCTGTCCCACCATGTCAGTATGAGCCGCTGTGCCCTTTAACCGAGGAAAGCACTGGGCAGCTGAGAACTACCATGCAAAACACACATGTATATAAAATTACAAAGAGACACCCCCTGAGGTCATGCCGTTTGTCATACACACGTACAGACACACTAACATATCAACACACACCTAAAGTCAGGTATTTTCTATGAGCAAGGCAATCTTGCAGAAATATATAGACTCATTTCTCGGGGTCCCTTCTTATGAACACAAAACCTCTCAATTAATTTCATCTGTTTCTGTCCAAACCCACATTCTCTCTCTCTCTTTCTCTCTCTCTCTCTCACACACACACACACACTCCATTAGGCTCATGTATTGGGCCCAAACCACGGCCCAGAGTGCTCTTTCATGGCTCCATCATTACATCAATAAGTCTTCACATTAATCTCAGCGCAGCAGAGCACACAGGCTATTACCAGACCAGCCCTGCGCCACAGAGGCTCACTCCGAAGCAGACATGGGCAAAATAGTAGTCAAATATATTCTGGATACTTGATAAACACACAAGGCGTGCTCGGTTTGTGTCGTTTTGAGAGGGATGTGTCCAGTTTTGAGGGTGGTTAAACGGCGGAGGATGAATTACGTATCCCTCAAGTAGTTCAAATGCATGAAACCATATCTAGATATATTTGGCCACATGTGCTCTGAAAAGCCCTCAATAAGACTTTTTTTTCCTCTGCTGATTTAATACAGAGCCCAAAATTATTTTTGAGGAGCTGCTTTCAATAGAGGCTAACGAGAATCTTTCGCCAAAACCTTTTCAAATCTGTGTAACATAAGATCATGCCCTTTTAATGAAGCTCTCGAGAGTAGTCTGAAAAAAAACTAAAACTTGGTAACTTTCAGAGATTAGCTTACTTCATCGCTTATTATGAAATCAGCCTTTGGTCAGAGGTGAAGAGCTCCTGTGAGGAAAAGGGCTGCATGGTTAATAATTGCTAAGATGAGCTAAGGCAACTAAGCCGAGGCTGCCATCATAAACACAGCATCAATCACATTCAAAACACACATAAAAGAATTTGTGAGGTCCGATGTCCAATATCAGGCTCAGATTGAGAGAGAAATCGAGGAAGAAAGAAATTGAGTGGAAGTGAGAGGAGGGGTGTTTAGACCCCGTCTGTCTGGACAGGAAATGGGGTTCTTTAACCCTTGACCCAGGTCCACTATGCGGCTGTGAGTGTGTACGTGTGTTTATCCTCTTGCATATGCCTTAAAACAGGTTCTTTCAGAAACTGGTTTTGATGGACAGATGGTCCTCGTAGTCATGGCAGTCCGTGCAGGTGCATGTGTGGGGTTTCCTTCCCCTAAGCTGCATGATGGTAGAGGAGCGGGGTGTTTATTATCCACAGTGCCAACGGGCACCAGAGTCCCGCCACTCCCAAGAGGTAAGAGGAATGATGGAGGAGAAGAAAGAGAGGGGGAGAATGAGGGAAGGTGGGCTGAATGGAGAAAGGGAAGGAGAAAGAGAGTGAGCGGTGAGCTGTAAAACTTTGGAGCGTCCACTTTTATCACCCTGGATCTGTTCTTGGATGAAAAAAGCTGCGAAGTATATTTTTCACTCGTCTCTCATTCTCTGCCATAATAAGAGAATAAAAGAATATTGCCTCAGAAAGCTCCTCTGTTCCCGGAATGGCAGCCTCAGCACAGATGACCTCAGATATTGTTCCGTTGTATTCTTTTATTCTCCTTTCAACATTTCGGACCGCAAATGGGAGGCGGGGGGAGGAAAAAGGGGGTGTGGAGGCAGTTGAGCGGTAGGGCCAAGGGTCACTGCTGGAGATTCTCCCCTGAAGGCAAGTCTGCTGCAAACGGGATAATAATAAACGGTTGGCGTTTAGAGTTTCTGACCCCACCACCCCACCCCCCTGTCCTGGGTCCACCAGCTATAGCTCCTGTAGCAAACACATACTCCCGCCCATCAAAGTTAAGCATTAAATACTTTGCTTACTTTACTAACTGCATTGCTGTGGATCCATATATAAAGAATGCAAAATGCTTAGCTAAAAAGGTCTTATCGACATTTTAAAATATTCATGAATGGTTTTTATGGTATTTATCTTTTTGTTTAGCAATGCGGTACAAAGTAAGAATTCATATTTGGCCAAGTTTTGGGGTTAACTGACTGTGCCGCTATGATGATTCACGACTTAGTTCTCGTAGGAAGAGCCAACTTTGTTTCTGCCATCACTGTGTGCAAAGCTCACTTCAAAAACACTTATTAGAAAATGCCTTTCTTGCGATCATTTCAAGCTAAATGGCTGAATTCTGTGGAATGTAGTCCACTTTATTCAAGCAGACAAACAATCGCAACTTTAAATAAATTAGCTATGGACATATTGAAAACAAAATTGATGTCAATACATTTTATAACTAATTTGATTTGCAATGTGCACCATACAACATTTGCTTGAATAAATATATATTATAGATGTCATACTTTTCAAAAAACATCACATATACTATTACAGCTAGAAAAATGTAATTAAATCATAAGTATAAAAGTACAAAATAAAAATTTGAAGAAAAAAACATCGTAACTTTTCTGAAATGACAGAAGAAATCAAACAACGCTGAAACACACATACACGGTTTGGCATAGTGGAAATATGTCTATACCACCCGTCTAATCCCAGGCCTCGCAGTCTAGCTTGTTTGTTTTTGTGTTTACTCTGGAATGTCAGACATCCGAGGACACAGTGGAGAGGAAGGTCAAAACCACACAGCCCCGAAGACTCAACAAACATTATTAAATTCTAATTTGTTATAAAAGGTTTGTGGAAAGTAGTGTAGTGAAACCATTAACGATTCCTCTAGTTATTTTTGTGTCCTTAAAGGTCTTTATGCACTTTAAATCTAAAGTACACATACACTTGACGGCTTCAACACGCACACAGAAACAGAAGAGCTGCATGTCATGTTGGCTCTTAAGCACACAGTACATCCTGCAAAGAAATGTGATTACAGGAAGTGATACAGTGCCATGCAGGGCTGAACATGAAACTAAGAAGTAACTGAGGAAGTGAAGGCTTTAAAAGGTATAAGGTGACAAAGTGTTACTGCATCCCACAAAAACAACATTTATTCATGAACACATTTTATGACCTTAAAACAACAGAGCATGGCTTTCTGGAGATGAATCTTAGCTTATCTGTTTGATTTACATTTTCTATAAAAATGTATTTGAGTATTTTTTTATGTATTCACTACATGCTTTCTGATCTCTCCAAACAAAAACATAAAAGCTCTCAAGAAATAAACTGAAATCTTATAAAATAATACTTTGCAGCTTGCAACTTGCCTGAGCTATAATTGTTTGGAAGAGAGAGGAGAGGAGAAGGAGAGGGAGAGGAGAGAAGGAACAAACAGGGACAGGGTGCTGAAAGGGTTGTTAAGTCTGTGACAGATCTTTGGCTCTCAAAAAGACACGATTCCTGTCGTAACAATGAACTTTGTGGGGAATATCGCTGCGGCCTCCATGAGGGGAACATGTGTTGCTGTGTGTGTATTTGTGTGAGTGTGTGTTGTACATATTTTTCTTTGAGTGTGTGTGTATGCTGTGCACTCATTAGTGAAAAGCCTCAGTGCAGACTAGCTCCAGTTACAGTAGTAAATGCTGCCTTTGAACTTTTAATAGAGCCCTGAAACCCAACCAGGCCTTAAAAAACATAGATCTGAATAAAAAAAGAAAAAAGTGGAAAGAAAGAGGTAGAAATGGTGGAGAGTAAACCACGCAAAATGTATGTAAATGCATGAGTGGTAATTGTGAGACGGAGAGCTGCATTTAAAACAAGATAATTTAGGTAATTTAATAATGAGCCATAACACTGCTACTGTAATACTCTGCAGTCACAAAATGTATGGACTGGCCCGTGTCAACAAAGACGCCATTAATACTAATGAAGCACAGCATACATTCATGCACATCTGTTGATCTGGCTGAAGTGGGCAGAAACATGCCACAGTATTATTGGCATATCAAGTATCTCAAAATGCTCTCTTTCTGTAGCGCACATCATTATCATCATTAGACACAGCGCTTAGCCAGGCACCTGTGTGCATGCCTGGATGCAGTGATTAAAACATGCAGACCTTTCTGTGTGTGTGTGTGTGTGTGTGTGTGTGTGTGTGTGTTTAAGTGGGTGGGTATTTATCTGGGTGGATGTCTGTGTTGCAGAGTCTTCTGGCATGCATTGCAATAAACAGATGTTGAGTCTTTAAGAGGTCTTTACAACAGGTTCAGCGGTGCCCCAAGTGTTTCTGTGTGTGTGTGTGTGTGTGTGTGTGTGTGTGTGTGTGTGTGTGGGGCTAAGCATATATAGGCCTAACATGGAAACCTCTCATCAGTGAACCATAAAAGAGACCACAAATGGAAATGAACAGGAAAGGTGCGGCATTCTTCCTAAACGCTGAGAGAATTTTAATTATTTCAGTAATGCGGCAATAATGTGGCAAGTTGACATAGTTAAAAACGAGCTTTTCTAATCTACATACACAGGGCCAATGTTTAAACCATGGATGTATTATGAGAACTGGATACCAGACCCAAAGATGGAACCTATTCAGTCCTTTAAGAATTGCTCTCCTGGCGCATATGCCAGAAAAAGTTTGTAGTTCTCATATTTACGTCCAGGGAATTTTGCCCACTGAATGGGTCTTATAATACATCCACAGATGAAGATTAAACTTCAAACCAATCGTAAGATATTCTCTGGCAGCCATGTCAAGTGTTACATCTACACTACTGTTCACTAAACCCATCTGTAAATCTTTTTTCAGTGCAGAAAAAGCACAGTTGTCACTACTAACATTAACGATGGCTCACTTTCATCATACCTTTGAGTCAGCATGCACAATACCACAACCATGGAACTAGCACCCATAAACAGAGTGCATGGTCGTTTTCTGATGTAATTAATGACACCTGTGCTTTCCCTGCTATCACATGTCCAAATATCTGCTGATACAAAGGTCTATTGAGAGATGGGAATGGAGAGGGGCTGTGCGGACAGGACAGTTTATTTGACTACGAGCTGTTTACAGAGATGGACGCTGTGGAGCTGAGCGACAGCATGAGAAAATACCTCTGATAATATACTGACATGCAGAGAACTCTACAGTGAACTCGCCTCCTTGCTCGTCTCTCAGGACCTATGCACATCGCGCCATAGCCAATGAGAAAGACATGTTATGTTTCCAATTCCACTTTCTCCTATTGCAAAATGTTCTTATCCAATATAATCTAATCTTTGCTTTCATTTGCAGTTATTTGCCCATCTGATCCTGGGTGTCACCATGTAATGATTTGAAGGAGACATGCCACGCAACCCAAGTTTAGATAATTATAAAATCACCTACTCCTTTTTAGCATTTGCTTAGAAATTACACCCTCTTACTGTGATATGATGTGATTCTCTTTACAAGATAAACCCTGGTGTAACAGAGGAATTGAGAGAATATCTGCTCAAGAGTTTACAGAATGCTAAACAATGTTTTTGACTGAGCATGCTGGCATTTTTCCATCAACAACCGACTTGATTAACAAACAGTCCTCAACTGACCAGTACAACTGCTGTCTTCAACTAGCGACCCCGGAGGGGCTCTACATCAGCGAGGGATGGAGCTACCAGTGAGGACAACAGGGTCATGTCCTCAACAGTTTCTTTCCTGGAGTTAACAATTTAAAACATTGTTGTGGTTTATATTTTATAGGTTGATTCCAGTATTGTTTAATAGTATGTTTAAATTTGTGCTTAACTTTTAAGCCAACAAAATAACCCACCATTTAAAACCATGAAATATGGTGAAATACATACACATATGTATATATGTGTATGTACACACACACACACACACACACACACACACACACACACACACGTATACTTTAACAGTTAACCGAGTACAAAACATGTGAAAAATCTAAGTAAGAACTGTTTCTGTTTCTGATCATGATTCCAGCTGAAACAGGAGTGCAGAGCCGTCCTCCACAGCAGCTGGACAGGTTGTCTTATTTACAGTCCTCCTGCATGTACGAGGACAAACACAAACAGCCTGGGCACCATAATCTTTGGTGAGACATGCCCTTTTATTCATAGTGTAAATGTTATGACCCTGTTTACATTCATGCTATAATCACACAGTTGTTAAAACCTTTGACTTTTCTTAAAACTATGAAAGCCAATTAAGTAAAACATGAACACGCCGTAATAACAGAATGAAACTTAGAAATTCTTCGTCTTGCTCATCTAACTAATGACCAAGAATTTGCAGCTCTGGTTGTGAGTTGACTATTAGCCCACGAGTTCAGAGCACCTCCTGCTGATGAAACAATGATCGCCACCTGAACCTATTCTCAAACAGAGCTGAATACTGACGGCTTAATAACCAATACAAGTGTTCATCGGAAGAGTCTGGAGAAGTAAACAATAAAAATCTCTATTGTGTTTTCTCATTCAATCAGCATCTGTTTTTAACAGGGGGAGGGAGATTTGTGTAGGGAAATAAAAAATGAAATTCGACTTTTTCCCCTCCTTTTCACAATAAAATCTTAGACAGATGACAGCTGTGGACACACAGAGTGCACACTGCATGTTTTATCGCCTTCACCCATAAATAAAAAACGCAGAGTGGAAGAAATACAGTCAAAATATACGATTTATGGCAACGGGCACAGGAGGGAGTCTGGAGATTTCTTGGACAATATGAAAATAAAACTGCAATAAAACTGCACGGGCCTTGATTGTGGTCTATGGAGAGACATGGAGGCCCTCCAACACAGCTAACTTTATTACTTCATCTGAGAGAGCGAGAGAGACATCAACAGATTCAGAGACCATTACAGTCAAATCTTTTCCCCTAAGTGGCCACAGTCTCCATCTAAGGACCCCCCCAGACCCTTTTCACCCAACATCCAGGGACACAGTGGAGGGCAAAACTTCCTCAGTTCAGTTCACCCAGTTTTTTATTTATGCAACCAGCCTCTATTTTTTTGAAGGGGGGTTACATAAATCTTTACAACATAATTTTATGGCAGGCATCACAGTTAGTAGTATTACACTGATGGTAGTTGTATAAACATTTGGGGAAAAGAAGAATTAATGCTTTTAAGAGTAAAATGGATTCTTGTTTATGTAAGCGGTTGCTAACCTATTGATGATTGCCAACTGAACAAATAATTTACCGCCATTTTCATTTACCATAACGTCACAGCGTCCAATTCTGTTGCTCCAAGCATTTGAAATCATTGCGAGAGAGCCATCTTTCTGGCCAGAGGAGGGGGGGAAAGGGAGACAGCAGAGCGAGAAGAAGAGATACATCTTTGAAGTGCAACAGAGAGCTAGGAGATGAAAACTGAAAACTGTATGCAGGCTGCAAGGTTCAACAGTAAAAGGTCCTCTCATCCTCTCATATGAAAATAGTTGCTTGTAGGGTGCTGCATCGCTCTTGGCTGGAGCTGCGCATCAGATCTAGGGTTTCACAGAGCTTACCGGGGGACCGGCGAAACCGGAGACAATAACAACAAATATGGCCTTGTATTTTTAGGTTGTGATTATAAAGCCTGTTTCACAGTTTAATACCCCAGGGAAACCAAACAAACTTTGCTGTTTAAAGATACCAGCGTCCAGAATTGGCTCAAATCTCTGCTACTCCCAAATGTCCTTAAAAAATGAAAGAAGAGGGCTCATAATAGGTTTGACATGGAGAGACTGCAGTTTACATAGCTTCCAAACTACAAATTCATGAGATACATTAGGCAAAATGCCCTCTCTTAATGCAAAGTAATATGATTTCACCAATGAAAAAAAAAAAAGAAGTCTAAATTTAGATTATACGTTTGTATAATGATTTTTACTATTGGTTTTACTACATTCTACAGTCATGATTGTTTGATCATTGATTGTTTATGGCCTTATAAAGTCTGGTCAAGAATCATTAAACCCTGCTTTAAAACATTTAATCTAATGTGAAGAAAAAATATGAATAAAATATAACATCTAACTATTAATGTATTTGTGAGTAATTGATATTCACAATATAATGCATTGTAAGCCAAATACAATTCCCATTGTCATTATATGGCCATATGGTCATAATAATGAATTGTAGATTATTTTACAATTATTACCAAAAATGGTAGAAAGCTTAAATCTTAATGAAAAATGTCAAAAGTATCTTTCTGTACTGCATGTAAAGGCCTGTATTTATCACTTCATATGTGTTGCCATATGTTTACTTTACATGTTATTAAATGATACTTTGTTGCCATCTGCTGACCAAACAGAGATACTGACTAACCCAAGTGATACTTGCAATAAACACTTTTATGTCAGCTCATGATACACTTAAGGGTAAAATCTTAATATCAAATCTTGTAAATGGCTGCGTTTATATAGCACTTCATATAGTGCTTTTATACAATTTGCATCTCATTCACACACACACACACACACACACACACACACACACACACACACATTGATGGCAAATATTGGGCTTTATTAACTTCAATATTCTATTGAGGAACAAATATTTAAAATGTTCAATATCGCTCAGAATTGTGTCAGGGACCCAAAACACATATAATCATTATACTTTTATGAGAAAAATATGCCTGCATATTGCATTATTCAATTCAATTCAATTTTATTTATATAGCGCCATATCATAACAAAGTTATCTCAGGGCACTCAATCACATGGAGCCGGTCGAGACCAACAAGGAGAGAGAGAGCAGGAGGAAGGAGAACATAAAGCAGTACAGTACAACAGCAATAGCAACACCGGCGGTCGAGCAGGAACACGGGGGCAGCAGGAGCAACCACAGATCCAGACTCC
>JAVQJD010023240.1:0-13517 GCA_036023655.1 Nannoperca australis
AAAGTCTGCTATAGCTTATGTAAAGCAAACTTATCTTTTAATTGTATTTCAAGAAAAGACTAAAGACTCACTTGTTCCGGGAATACAACAAATGTGACACATCGGCTCCATAAAGTTCATCATATCGTGTGATATATTATATGAGAATTGTTCTCTAGCTTGATCGTACTGTGATTGATAATGAACGGACATAATCTGTTTCTAGATTTAATGCTCTTTTCGATTTTGCCACTGGCAGCGATGTACTTACCTACAGCACCTGTGATTCATCACCAGCACTCATATTATCTGATACGACATCTTGTTGTTTTCGCCCATGGTTCTATGCACTTTATGTAAAGCTCTTATTTGGAAGTCGCTTTGGATAAAAGCGTCTGCTAAATGCCCTAATGTAATGTAATGTAATGAGATGTCACATTTACGTAACTTCCTGATCGTTACGTGTGACAATTTCATGAAAAGGTAACTAGTAAGCATTAACAAACACCAAAGGCTGCATCATGTGGTATTATCAGCAAAGATTATGTCATATTGTTAATATATATATCTACAGTTTTGAAGAGTACTGTACCTTCTGTATCTCGCTCGTATTCCTGTACAATCGCGGAGGGACGTGTGCTGTAAACTAAAGGCGAGCGAGCGACCAATTAGAACCGATTTACCTACAGCGTCATAGAAAAGGGCATCCAATGAGC
Organism: Nannoperca australis; assembly: GCA_036023655.1. NCBI lineage: Eukaryota > Metazoa > Chordata > Actinopteri > Centrarchiformes > Percichthyidae > Nannoperca > Nannoperca australis. Next base: position 696 of record JAVQJD010023240.1, read on the forward strand.
GCGTAGTTTGTCATCACGGCAGGTTTGTTATGATTTCCGATTGGCCAAATTGCAGGATCTGGTCATGGTGCTACAGACGCAGCGCTGCGACGCTTGAAGGACCTGCCACAGCTGGAGCAGCGGCTGAAACGCCCCCACGTTCATCTCCACGCGCACGTTACCTGCAACAGGCGCAGGTGCGCTCCATTCTCACCTGTACAGAGGCCGTCATGCCAAACTTCCTTTACAAACAATTTCAAATGAACCCCCTTTAACACTGTTGTTTTTCTTTTCTCTCTTTTCATTCTTAACTCTTAAATAGGAGCATTTACTCATTTTCTCTCTGATCAATTTTCATTATGATGTTTATACTACTGCCAAACATTTTAAATGAAACCTATTCTCCATCCACTGCCCTTCAATTCCCACAAGAGGCCCTCAATGAACTTTAATCTATGTAAAAGAAAATCTTCTATTCACTTTCAGAAGTTATGTCTTAGTTAAGGACTTAGATCATTTGAGTTGTAATATTATTATTATTTATTCCCCATTTTTCTCAGACATGTTTATTTTTATTGGATGGAGAGGTCATTAACATGTAAACTAAACTAATGCCACAGAAGTGACTGGGATTTTATCATGAACTCCTGTCTTTATGCAGTAGCTCTCAACACTTTATCGTCGTTTAATGTCACCTAGCGGAGGCACTTTACCTTTACTATTGATTATGCCATTTTATTCTTAAATCTGACCTTAATGAAAAGACTCACAAGACAAAACACTGTTATTTATTTATTGAATGCTGCACACAAGTGTCAATTTACCAAAATTACTTTTGTGCTGCCTCCCCAATAATACGAAGCTGCATTACACTGACATTATCCAGCTGCACTCTGCCTGCTGGGGAGGAGTTCAGAGGCTTCACGTGATGCACACAACAACACAGCAATGTAACAACCGCGTTTATGGTGGCTGATATTTTAGTCTGCTAACAATGTATCTGGTGTTTCGCAGGTTTAACATTTCCTGAAGCTTCTCTCTCCAAACTTTCACCACAGATTGTTACTTTACTAATGAGGTCATGTTCATCCAAAGTGCAGCAGCAACCAACAACTGGGAATAAAGCACACATTCAACAACATTTCAGAACATGCATGAATACCGAACTAAATAGAAATGTTTGTAATATAACTGTGTGGCCCCGGTAGTCTCATGCAGAGGTGAACTACCTCTACGTAGCTTGCTGTAGTCACTGGCAGTGATCAAGTTTCTGAATTTTCTTCCCTTTCAGCATCAAGCTCTTCTCCTCTGCTCTGCTTGTGATGCTGGAAGGACAGCAGATGGCCTCACTTTGTGTTTAATGATACAAAGCTGTGAGCTGTCTAATATCATAAATACGACTTCCTCTGTTCATGCATATTCCCAACATTTGGTATCTTTACGTGACAAGTCTGAATCATAAATGTAGAGATTGAAAGTGTCACATTTAATTGATGATGTTTCACAGAATGCTTCTCACCCACTCAAGGCAGCAACTATCATGCAAGGTGCTGGCCCGACCACCGGGAGCAGTTTGGGGTTCGGTGTCTTGCCCAAAGACACTTTGACCTGCAGAGTTAGTGGACGACCTGCTCTTCATCCATGGCCAGAGCCGCCCTGTACTATGAATTGTTTTCTGTTTGTACACAGTAAATATCCTGTATGTATGAGTAAAGACTCCGTGGTCTTGTTACAGAGCATTTGTTTGTGGAGCCGTCTCTACTTTAGAAGAAAGTTAGTGTTTTGAGTGGAGCGGTGAACTGTCTAACAGGCTGTGAAGGCATCTCCCTCTGTGTGCAGACACGTCATCCAATCAGGATATCTGCAGAGAGGCAACCCTCACGCTGAGCCCTCAGATAACCTGCTGCTCATCATCTCCTCAGTAGGCAACACCAGTGGATGTGTCACTTTGGGAAATATAATCACAAACTGTAGAAACTCTTGTCACAACTGGAGACACAAGCGACTGCTCAACTTTTTAAACCATCATATATTTGATTATCTTGTCACTGGGTTGATGTGATGAGTTTGACCTTTCTGAGTCCTCCTACAACTCATATATCACACTGTATATATAATTGTCGTCATTACAGCCGGTAATAAAAACATTCTACTCACCGAGTTAATTGCGGAGATCTGGGAACGCGGCCATGCTAAAATTAAATCTGATAAAGGAAAGAAAGATGAATGGTCAGACAATCAAGCAAATCTACACGTCGGCCAAACTTACTGAGGGATTATTGTGACATTTCTGGTGTACTCTCTTATGGTTTTACCTCCAAATAAAGTGATTTACATTAACTGCTGGTTTGTGTAGAGCTTCTCCGCCACGTTCCCAGACCAACACTGTAATAACCAGAAAGGACAGTTCATGAAAAAAAGACCAAAGCTCTAATAAACAGAACACTTTCTTGAAATGTACCCAGACAGATTAATCAAGCCCAGTTTCTGAGCAGCTTCCAGCGTCGTATTGACAGTGTTGCACGTGCACACCTGGCTGCTGCAGAGCGCAAACTAACTGACATCCACATATTTCGTACTGACGCATTAGAGGCACACTTACGAGATCCAGGCCAACGCATGCATCACACCGTTCACGACTGGTCAAAAGATGTGTCGGATCAGAGTACCTTGCATATAAAGCCAACCAGCCAGCCACGAGAACCACTTCACCTCCTCCTTGGATTTGGATGGTGCAGGCCACAGCTGCTGCTGTTTATTCAGTTTGGGGCTGCATCTGCTCATAAATAACACAGTCTCATAAAATTTCATGACATGAGAATTAAACTCTGAAACGCAGTTTGTGTTGTATGAATATTGCAAACATAACTTTCCTCCAGCATTAATGGATTTATGTGACAAAAGCATAAATTGGAGGCCTATTTTCTGTTGTCACATGAGATGTTCAGATAACATTTAATGATAGTATATGTTACAACTTTGGTTTAAAGTTATTTTTACAGCATTTTTTTACAACTCGAGAGGGCACTAGCACTACAAGCACAGAGCAAAGAGTCTTTATAAACTATCACCCACTTGGCTATGCGGTTTACGTTGTAAAATCACTGTTATCACTAGATGACAATCAAGATGGACGCTGCCTTGTTCCCTTTTCAAAAATGGTGACTGGTTCGAGCTTCCCTGCATTTTAATGTCATGCGTGGAAACAAGAAAGGTTTAACAACAGAAGTAAGACTTAAGAAAATGTCACTTTCAGGAGCTCCGATGTAAAAAAAAAAAAAAAAACTATTAAGATCAGATCATACATGATGACAGGAATATCACATCATTCAAACAGACTAAACACAACCCCACTTGAAGGCATCATAAGCCCTCATCAGTGTCTTTGAATATCTTGTGGAGTATTAACAGTTAGCGAACTCTTCAGTGAGCCAGAATTTGCCACAGTGAGATTTGGCTCCACAAAGAAAGAGCTTAAAACATATTAAAATGCAAATTGCCTTCTGGACACAACATGCTCCACCCATTCCACTTTGATGATTAAAGTTCACTCATCAAACAGGTGGCACATCCCCTCTCTTTGAAGCTGCCTATTTGTAGATCCTGCACATCCTGAGAGGTACAGTCTGATGTAATTCTTCCTCAAAGACGGATAAAAGAAAATGCTTTTTTGGAAGAGGTTCTCTCGAGCTTTTTATCTGCTTTGTTCACTTTGCTTTGTACTTCCCCAATGTTGAAGGCGAATCTTCGGCCAAAACATGTTGGCCTCTATTTTCACTCCAATTTGAACTAGTGAGGTAAAACCTTCCCCTGTCCTTTTGTCAGGAGAGGTTCCTCTGATTACAGTCTGGTTATTGCTGTTTAGATGTGTTGCTGGCAGAAACCAATCAAAATGAAAAATACCTCAAAGAAAAATGCTAAATGAAACCCTCTACTTATGGTCTCAATTGATGCTGTATCAAAGGTTGCGCTTCTAATAAGTAATTGTCACACTCTTGTTAATAATGTTATAATATATGTTGAAAAAGCAGGCTCCTATAGTGAGAGATACAATTATAATCCTTCAAATTTTCACATATCAAACCTTTTAGCCACACTAGCACGGTGGCAAACAAATTAAATAAAAGAAGCATGCTAACATTAGCATTTAGCTTAGAATGACCCCCATGTTTACTACCTGTGCACTGATAATATAACAGCGTATCCGTTAAATCTGTGTTTGATCGGACTGTTGTGAGGCGTTTCTGATTGGAGGACTCTGATATAAACATCCTCACAAAGCTGCTGCTGTGGCTGTGTCCTAAATCTATGCTACACACCACACACAGCCCTTTTTGAGTATGTAGTTTGTGCACTGCAAAGATGTTTTTTGTTTTTTTCAGCAATAGTCATTTCATTGAATTGCCTCTCAGTTTAGTAATTGTCATCGTTGTGGAGTCTGCTTTTGAAAAATGCTAAATGGCCAACATGTATACAGCTCTTTTACTCAAAGCGCTCCTTCACCCACGCAGCGAGTGTGTGTGGAGCTAACGGCAACACTGGCAGCTCTAGATCAAGAACACTTGGACACGCAGACAAGAGGAGCTGAAGATCAAACTGCCAACCCCGCCATTCACGGACTGTAGCTCCTGGACCTACATGTACATGCTGGACGTGATGATTGGCACTCGATCCTGAGTGTCTCCATTTTATTAAATCAACACGATGCGACGCATCCTCTCAGCCCATGGTTTGTTTGGCTGCTCTTCTTCGGCCGCCAGCTATACATACTTCTTTTAGAACTAAAGTCTCTCTTTACAGGAGGCAGACCCCCTCCTCACATTCAAGAGCAGGCTTGACTTTCCTCTTTGATAAAGCTTATAGTCGGGCTGACTCAGGTGACCCCTGAGCCACTTCTTAGTTATGCTGCTATAGGCCTAGGCTGCCGGGAGACTTCCCATGATGCACTGAGCTCCTCTCTCTCCTCTCCATTTGTAGACACTCATATCCCATTAATGCTTGTCACTAACTCACCTTCTTCCCCTAGCTGTGTGCTTCTCTTGTCCCTCTCTCTCTCCTAAAGATGTGTGGAAGTTGGTCTCGACCTGCTCCATGCGATAGAGTGCCCAGAGATAACTTTGTTATGATATGAAGCTATATAAATAAAATTGAATTGAATTGAATTGAATTGAACTGGCAAAGAAACGGAAACAGTAAGGATCCTTCGTCACCTGCTGTGATGTTTTAGTTCATGCATGTTATAAAGGCTGACACTGTGAGACCTCTTCCTAACCTGCTGATGCTGCAGGAGGCATTGGAAGAGTTATCCCAGAATCCCTGGGGAACAGCAACGTTGTGTATTTGTTACTAATACAAACCCTGAAACAAACCCCAAATCAAACAGTAAAATCAGTTTTATCTACAACACGGTCAGGTTACGCAACACAGCACAAAATGGCTATAAAACGTTTCCGCTGACATAAACAGTCTTCAAAACCCCACCGTGGTTTAAAGTAGCCACAAGAGGCCACTATTGTTATCTAATTTAACACAGAGTACTAACATCATTGCTCCAGTCTGCCCGGCAGCTGAGAAGAACTGTGATCTCAAAATAACAGGTTCCTTTAACTCGTAGAGTCCTCCTTGACTGATCTGAATGTTTTCTGTATAGTATTTCTTTATATATTTATCTTCAGTTGTATTTTTAAATGTTATTGGCAGTATCACTGTTTTTTTTCCTTCTTACATTTGCACTACCTGCACTGTAAATGTGTTGGTGCTTTAATATGTGTCACTCAAGCCACTGGATAACTACATTTCTCAGGTTGATTATCTCGTTATATCTCCAGATAACAAAGCTTGTTTTCTCAAGATAACAAATAATTTACTTGTGTTCTCAAGATAACAGTATTACGAGAAAGGCTGTTCTCAGCTTCCGTACTAACAGCAAAATGCAAAAAACAAAGTTAAAGGAGTAAAAGCATACTGAGGGAAAACATTCCCTTCAGAATTGTTGCTGTAATTTCTCAGCATTAATATATGTGCTGTATAATAATGTGTTGGCCTGGTTATGTGTGTCCCACCTGTTAGGTGTCAGCATACATACCTGAACAAAGCATATTCCATTCTTCAAAGCAGGATCTTCTATTCTACCTCTAGAATATAGTGCATGTGACTGTTCCTAAATGGACAGTTTGTGACATAAGGTATATGTTACACAGTAACAATACATGAGTGCTGATGTGTTTCTGTCCAAGTAGAAGGTTCCCTACAGTATAATAGAATCATGCTGTGTGTGGCTACCAGATGGCAGCAGAGAGCTTAGGAGAGTGTTTAGGGGACCAAATCAACAGATCAAGGTGAAGAAGAGAGCCAACACTTCATGTTCCACATGTTCACATTCATTAGTATTTCTGTGAAATGATAAAGAGATCTATAAAAGCTTTCTCGTCAATACTGTATTACACTGAAATTGTGAGGAGCAGATGCATAGTTACATCCTGTACAGTCAAAGACCAAAGTGTGGGGTGTGTCGTGTTAGTGCAAAAGCATTTGGATGCATTTGTGATAGTAAATTGACACATTCTCATCCACTGACTATACAAATTATAATATAAAAAAAACACCAGATATAACACACCACGACAAACATAACATGTTGCACTTAGACCCATCATAATAGTGCGTACAAGCCCTTGTGAGTCATTTAAGCGAGCACCTCATTAGCATCAGGCTCTCCCTGTTCCTCTGGGATGCTCTGCTAAGCTCTACACTGACAGCTTTATCACTTAACTGGTCTCTGGATATCCAGGCCTTCAGATCGTAAAGCAGCAAAAGGAAACGGCTGCTATCTCAGCACCCTGCTTGAGCACTAACAGGCTCACCTCAGCTGTACTGAGTTCCTGGAGGCCTAAATAACTGTTACATAACTACAGTAGAGTCAGATTGTTGACTTGGCCTGGACATGAAATCAGTCAGAGAAAACAAAGTCTTAGTTTGGTGGTGACTTTAAAGGTCCAAAAAGTATTGTAAGTTTCACTTTTAGTCATTTCTGACTGGACCTGCTCTAATTGACTATCTGTGTGAATGACACTTTATTTGTGTCAGTTATACATCCACAGCTCAGGGCAGATTGTCAGTGTCAGTGCTGCTGCAGTTCCTACAGCTTGCTGAACATCAGGAAAAGGTCACAGATCACTGCACGTCCTTTAATGTACTCTCTTGGGTAGGAGCCACTCGTGCTCTTACAGCAGTCTTAAGTATTGGAGCCATTGGTTCAGCACCGTGCTGAAAATGCTGCAGACAGTTTGGTCCTCCTGCAGACTCATGTAGCTCAGCCACACAGTCATTCTGTTAAGCTCTTGGTCAGTGGCTGAATGTCACTAAGGACACTGACTTAAAGCTGCAGGAGGCAATTTGAACATTAATTATCTCACACAGTGCACAACCACCATAATCTACCTTTCCATACAGTTTCACTTCCCGTTAAATCTAAAAATAGAAATCTTATTGATGGTCTTTTGTGTTTGGTCTAGATTTTAGTCCTGAAATCAGATACGTAGTGTTGGAAAAGTGGGGCAGCTGTTCTAAAAATAGAGTGCTGGCATTAAAGTGCAGTAAAACTCACTGTTGTTAAAGTAAGTTATAGGCCACATTTTACAGCTGGTGTTGAAAATATCACAGTGGTGTTGAGGATTATTGCTACAGTTGTTACAAGCACTATGATTCTCTAAGGACCAAAAATGAAAAATAAAGACATACAGAAGACATACAGACATATTCTGGTTTACTTAAGGTTCCAACATAAGAACAATCTGTCAGTCACTATGAGTTATTATATATAACCTTTACAACAGTGACAATTTTAAATCTAACAGTATGTATTCAAATACATATCATAATAGAAACATTGTGCGTAGGCTGCAAATAACAAGCAGGATATTCGAATCGGCTATTATAGCATACAAAGACTAAGAGTCTAGAGCCATGCTAGCAGCTCTGTGAGGCTGTAATTAGCTGAATGCTAACATCAACATGGGAACATGGTCACAATGACAAAGCTGTCATCTGGTGCATGTATAATACAACATTCTCAGTCTTAGTTTAGCATGTTGGCATGCTGACATATGCTAATTAGCACTAAACACAAAGAACAGCTGAGGTTAATGGGAATTGATCTAATACTTTGGTTCATTTGGTTATGAAAGTACCCACACATTGATCATTTGACCTGATGATGGCGCTAGATGAAAAGTCAGAGGATCACCAAAGTTATTACAATACAGTCTTAAGGGAAGATGAATGTTGGAACCAAATTTCAAAGTAAACCAGTAGTGACATATTTCAGTTTGGAACAAAGTGGTGGACTGACCAACCCAAACTCTCTTGAGCCTAGATCACTTAAAATTGAGATTTCTTGAAAGTGACATGAAAATCAAATACAAAACACTAACTGACCTTCAAACTAAATACAGGAGACTTTATTCAAACGTATTAAGTCAAACCTAATTCAAACATTCTTAATAAAACTAGATTATTTGTATTTTTAAAAGACAAATCAATTATTTTACGACTGATGTCAAAGAGCTTTACCAGGAGGCTTTTCTGTTTGTAGTGTAAGACTGTGATGGTTGTCTGAAGAATAATTTCAGAAGATGTGGTCTAGTTGAGTTTTGTATTCATGAACTTGGGTGAAACAGGACTGTTCTTCTCAGCTCTACAATAGCAGGTTTGACAGGTCTCCAGCGTTCTGACCTCCTGTTGTGATATGTTCCATTTGCTGATGACTCATGCACCGCAGGAGACACATGAGGAGACTGTCCTGCAGTTTCAGGGTTTTGTTGCTGCTGGACTGTTAGGTTGACTATTTCAGAGATTTGCCGTCATTTGTCCTCTGTGCATAAAACACTCTGCCAAAGAACTTTTGGCTGTAACTGTCTGATTGAACTCTACTGGCAGTGAGCTTCACACACACACACACACACACACACACACACACACCACTCCTCAGTCACACTGCTGCGTTGGAAAGAAGAATATCCCTCTCTTCCATTCTGCAAAGCATTCAGCTTTAAGGCATGTGAGGTACAGTATTTCTCATGTCTCATCTTCTCGTCTCATTCCCGCCGTTCTGCCAACACCTCATGAATAATGCATCGCTTTGATTGGGAAGAGAACACCTTTGAAGATGAAAGTTTGAAACCTTGACACTGATTCAAGAACAAGAGTGGAGGTGAACATATGTTTGCATGCATTTATAATGGGAATGTGTGTATGTGTGTGTGTCAACCATCAGCTGGTTTGGAGATCATTCTGCTGTATTTCAGAAGAGTGTTTGGCTGGTGCAAGTGTCTGATTGTGATTAGAAGGTAATTGATTTTCCTAAAGATACACAGCATCGCTTTGTGTTTAAAATATGTCAACTTCTTGGTCAAAGCAGAACGTACACACTCTATTATTCTCTATTTATTTGACCATAAATGTGATTGAAAATGAAGTCACTGACTGGAATGGCTTTGGTCTACTTGTTTTTCCCACTGACCTTGGTGCTCTCTGCTCATCAGTAGGCTCAATGGCCCATTCAGGGACAGACACGGCACTTCCATGTCATGGAAGAAAATATGTGAGTGCAGTATCCACGTTGTCAGTTGGCCAAATTTTTGAATGACTTCACTATCATATGAAAACTCATCGACCTCAATATATTGACTTTAATGGAGACTTTAAAACTTCATTGGCCTTAAATGCATTATTTTACACAAACAATAAACCAATCATAACAATAGCCTTACATGATATAGTTTCTCTAGATGGCATTGCACTGGCCTCCAGCGACATGACACGTTATCTTTGATCAGGATATTTCCTTTAACCCTCACATAAAACAAATTTCAAGGACTGCCTTCTTTCACCTACGTAACATTGCAAAAAATCAGGCACATACTGTCTCAAGCAGATGAAGAAAAACTAGTCCATGCATTTGTTACGTCTAGGCTGGATTATTGCAACTCCATATTATCGGGCTGCACCAATAAGTCCTGTTCCTTGAGTCTCTAAAAGTAGAATGGGAGCCAGAGCCTTCAGCTATCAAGCTCCTCTTCTGTGGAACTGGATGATGTTCTCTAATGTTCCACTTTGCGCTTGTTGCTAAAGTGCTGCACACCTGGCATGTCTGTGATTGGTCACATGCTGCAAACCCCACCCCTTTCATGTGTCATGGCTGATTGAAACCTGGTTTGACTCAGCAAGTTGATAACAGCGTTGTGTGACTCTCTGAATCCAAATAACAACAGATCCTGGTTCTATTGAACCAGCTTCATGGTTCAGGCCTCCAGTTCCTTTTGTTCTGTGACTAACTAACTAACTAATTAACTAACTGGGGTCACAGTCCAGAGAACAGGAACCTGCAGTCCAGGCCAGACTCTTCAATAAAACTAACAGAAGGACAGATCTTTGTATTCTGTCCACCACTTTAATGTTGGAAAATTAAAAAAAGATTGAATCAGCTGACCACACACACATGTTGTAGTCTGATCACATATCAGTCATGACGAATACTAATCAATACTGTGTCTGTTTTCTGTCTTCATGGAACCTGCAGCAGTTTGAAGGCCACAATGTTCACTATGTGAGACACTCGATCCGCCCCCGCCCACCAAAACAAACATCCACACATGGAGCTGGACTGGCCGGAGGATAGGGAGGGGGGGGGCAGGGTGGCAGCAGAGAGAGCGGGGGTGTGGGGGGGGGGGGGGTGGTTGAGCTATAAAAGTGTGAAGGAGCTGAGGACAGAGGTTTGACTGAGAGACAGACCAGTTTGACTGTAGACTGCAGTCTGAACCAGGATCAGCAGATTAAAGTGTCTCAGGAGGACTTCAGAGGCTCGTAGTGTCTCCTTCCAACCAGGTGTTTGTTTTTGTTAGGCCAGGTGTGTCTCTGGGTGTCATCATGCCGTGGATGCTGTCCTCTCAGCTGGAGCGTCTGTCTTCATCTCCATCACAGCGTCAGTGTGAGCGGACATCGTTCTCCTTCTACTGCGCTGTGCGCGAGCAGCTGCCGGTCTGGATGTTGGAGGACATGCGCAGCATGGAGGTCTTCTACTGGGAGGACGGACGCCCAAGAGCCTTCTTGCCGTCTGAAGCGCTGCTGTACGCCCTCGTACACGACCATCAGGACTACGCACGCTACCTGCTCAACAGGTACTCAGTGAGTGCACTCAGAGCGCCGCGGTGCACCTTCTGCTGCTGTCTTAGCAATGGATCGCCGCACCTGACCGTGGCGGTGCGCTACAACCGCTTGTCGATCCTGAGCATGATGGTGGAGGCTCTGAAGGACTGTGAGACGCAGAGCGAGCGCTGGGACTACCTGGACGGCTGCGGTGGCTGCTTGCACATGGCAGATGCAGGAAAGACGGCGGTGCAGCTGGCGATGGAACTGTTGCGGCCGGATTGTCTGCTGCTGCTGCTGGTTCACGGTGCGCAGCCTGGCAGCCTTGATGCAGCGCTGCAGCGACTCGTCTCCTCAGATGCAACGGAGCGACGACACGCGCAGCGCTGCCTTGACTTCCTGCTGCTCTTCCTGCCCAAACTACCGGCACTGCGCCGCCTGCAGGACGAGCCGCAACGCTGGCAAAGCCTGCTGGGAAATGACGTGTTCAGTTGGCTGTGCGGTCTGGCCCCACCCCCCCTCCTGCTGCAGGCGCTCAGGTGTTTGGCCCAGTCTGGGCCGGATCAGATTGCCGTGCTGCCCAACTTCCTGCAGCTGCACAGCTGGCAGTGACATCATCTGTCACCATGGCAACATACTGTAAAAACCTCAGGGCTGCTGTGATTGGACGATGTGTTGATAATGTAAATTAAATGTAAATAAAGACTAAAAACTGCTGAGTCAGCAACCACCTGGACAGTCTGTCAGGTAAAAACCTTGTATTTCCTGAAGATCAACAGATTTATCAGTTAAAAAACACAGAGATACCAGGTTTCTGAACTGAAACTAAACCAAGTTGAGACTTTAATGAATTTTTGTGCAGCTTTAATTTGATCACCAACTGATCTGTTTTGATCTGTATTGATAAAGTATTGAAATGATCTAAGATGAGTTCAGGAGTCTGTCTTCCTGTTACCTTCAAGAGAAGCACAACATTTGACCTTTGAAGGTGAAAGAATTTGTGTTGAAGCATATTTCTGTAAATGTGATTTAAACATGTTTCTACCTCCTGATGTTCTTCTTTCTAAATCATTTACAAAGTTTCTGTGCTGAGACGTAAAACATGACATCCTGTCATGTCTCAATTAAATACTTTAATAACAAAAATAACCTAAATCTAAAGAATCCGGTCTGAGGATGAATCTGTTTATCTGGTTTAATGATTTAAAGTGATGCTGAACCACCACAGACCAGCAGATGTCGCAGGTTTAAATATCCTCCATCCTTTTCAGCCCTGAGTAATGACTGCAGGTATTCCTTTCAGGCTGCATACAGCTCATGGTTGTATAATAGCTATTAATAGACGCCTTCACTCAGTTTTGCTGTCAGTTTGTCCCAGTGGTCACATTTTCCATGTGGACCTCCATCATATAAAAAAAAACTATTATACAACTGCAGACAGGACACCTGCAAGGTATTACTGTTTGGATGATGGATTTATAATCCAGGAAGGTTTTAGAGTGTAGAAGAGATTTTAATGTATGTGATCTTAATGTAAAGTTTGAGGACCGAGCATGATTAAACACATGTGCAGTACAGTATTCAATTCAGTTTTATTTATACAGCTTCATATCATAACAAAGTTCTCTCAGGGCTCAGTCACATGGAGCCGGTCGAGACCAACTTCCACACAAAGACCCAACGTTCCCACCATGAGCA
>JAVQJD010023242.1:0-22240 GCA_036023655.1 Nannoperca australis
GTTTGCATGTTCTCCCCATGCTCACTAGGGGGTCCTCCATACGATACATATATAACCCCCATACAAAAAACATGCAGAAGATTGCTCTTGAATGCCCGGGCATGAGCACTTGGACTTGATCCCCGGGAGCCGAAAAAAAGGACGACCACTGCTCCATGCTGTCCTCGGGAGGAAGGACGGCATGGATGGGTTAAATGTAGAGGACAAATTCAGCGTGGGACGCAGCTGCATGTGATCTGCATGTGTTGGGTGTTGCATGTCTGTAATAAAGTGTGTTCTTCTTCTTCTCTTCTGTCTGTCAAAAAACAATTAAAAACAAAACTATACAGCCTAGTCAACATCTGTATGCATTATTTTTTGTAACGTACGATCACAAAGCAAAAACGTGACAGAAAGATGTTAAATAAAGCAAGTGTAACCAGTGGGATGCAACTGGATTGGGGCAAAGGGGCTCTGGCGGGAGCTTTAGCCCCTGACAGCAACATAAAGGATAGGCTGGTTTATAAAAGCAGCATCCCTAGAGCCTGGGGTGGTAGTTACTGAACCACTGAGCAATGCAGAGGAAGGTTAAGGCCAATGTCCACCTTGACTTAGAGACTAGTCCACCTTGTAACTACAGCTAAAATGTCCATTACAGCTTAAAGTACAATCTACCTCAATACAATGTTGTTGTTTTTTTTGTTATATGCAACTTGAGTGTGAGACACATACTTTTGGAATTGCTTTCACTTTCGCCAGAGGGGAAGAGGCTTATCACCAAATTTGTGAAGTTCTTCTCTACAGATTGTACCTGTCGATGGTATTTGGAAGGCGTGGGAAATTCTGTATTCATAGCGGCAGACATATGTTAACTCAGTCCAAAGTGATTCACTGTTTTCATTATTCTAAGGTCGTGTTACATAAGTTTTACCCCACTGTGTCTTCAATCTGTGACAAATGTAAATCAAATGAAGGTACCTTGTTGCATTTATTTTGCAATTGTCCACTAACTCATACGTTCTGTCCTGGGGTTTATAATAAGGACTCTCACTCCTGACAGGGACTTGGCTCTCTTTGGATGTTCAGAAGACTCTTTAATTCTCCCTCCAAATATTCAACCTGCCCTATTGATGGATAAGGTACTTGCAAAAAAAAACATATTCCCAAAGAATGGAAGACACCAACTCCATTGTGCTTCAGAAATTGACTGTATGAACTTGTTTTTGTTATTTATGTAGAGAAACTGCGATTCCAGAACTTAAAATGTCAATGGGAAGAAACTTGGGCTCCGTTTCTGTAATGTCTAGATTCAGTATGATAGTATTTGTACTCATATAGTAATTGGGTTTTCTTTTTGGGGGGTTATTCTATTTTCCTGTTCCTGAGGGGATTCATTTAATAAACACATGGATGATGGTGTCTCCACGCGTGTGTAGGTGTGTTAGCGTGTGTGTGTAGGTTAAGTTGGGTTTTGGGATTTGAGTTTTATGTGGTTTATGTTATCAAAAATGATATATATATTAAAAAAAACACCCATTAACCATAACCTAAATCAGAACTTTAAATAATCAAGTATATCTGGTCGCACTGATAAATGAAAGCTGGGGGGGAAGAGGGGCAAAGAACAGGTTGCTATGTAATAAAAGCATAAAAAGCATGCTGATATTGCTACATTAGTTTCCTGTATGTTGTATTATGATTATGCAAACAGCACTGTTGCTAATCATTGACTGATGCTGATAAGCTTGGAATGTGTTACACATTACAGTCCCTCACTACAGCCTATCCACGTCTGCATCTATTCATTTCTCACAAGGTGGCAGGTTGCATTATACCATATATATATATGCTATCCACAACATTGGGGTTGCAATGAATGATTATTTTTGTAATCGAATCATCTACTTGAATTGGTGTACTATGTATTTAAATTTGCCTAGTTAAAAAAGAAGCCAAAATACCACCAGAGTATTCGATTTACAATGTGATGAAATGAAGGAAACAAAATAAATGCTAATCTTTGAGTAGCTGTCACTAAAAGGTTTTGTTTTACTTGATAAATGACTTGATTAAATGATCATCAAAATTGACATCGATGAGTTTTTTTCTCCACTATCAATCCCAAATCCGCAATGTCACATTAGTATGCCAAGTAATACAGCTGGAATTAAACTGTTCCTCCTGTTATTGTGATTCAGTCGTGAGCAATAGCCTCTTTGTTACCATATTAAATGTCACTGCCATATTATGACAAAATTGCAAACTGTTTTCTTCCACGGATTCACTTTCATTTACCCTAAAACAATCAAATGATCACACTTGTGACAAAACCTGTGATGCAGGAAACATGCCAGGACACTATAATAGACATCACAGAGGTTATTCAAGGTTCACTTAAAAACAATAAGAAACAGTGTTTCCATGCTGGTAGGCCAGCATCAATTCCCTATCCCATAAACTTGGTTAAATGTCAATGACTGTACCAACCCCAATGAAAGGTTAAACATCTCTTTGCAGTTAAAATAGGCTGTATTATATTAACTCAGACCCATCCCTGCTACCTGGATACTGATTTATTTGTGTTAAATATCAATCAGAAGTAAACTAGACTAAGTTAATATGTATTTTCTGAGTTCTGGTGGAGGAAAAGTGTTATGTTTGTGTTTGCTATTAACTAGCTGAGTCGTGACGATGACATTTTACTTGACATCAAAAGAATAATTAAAAGATGTACCAGTACATTTAGACAGAAAGAAGAATAATGATCCTGTAAACTCTGTGATCAAACATTATAAGTATATTCGTATACTAATCCGTCTTCACTGGTTAGCAGGAAATGCAGCCAGGTTGTGTTGTTAGCTTTAAGCTTCTGAGTAGCAACAGCTACCCCAGCAAATATTCGTTAACATAAACACCTGCCAGCTAAGCAGTTGGGTAGACGAGGGGTGTAGTAAGACAACAAACAACTGCTTAGTTGTGTATCAGCTTTCAATCAGCTGTCTCACCTGATTTGTGAGAATACAGAAGAGGTGCTCCTTCAGACAGCCGGAACACAGACAGAAAAATCCCACTGGCCAGCAACAAAACATATCCATGGCGGCTCTTCATCCTCCTAGCTTAGCTAACAAGATGTTAACTATTGGAATCGTCTTCCTAAACAGTAAATGGCTGGCTTGGTGCTATATTAAGTGTTTTAATCATTGATAACTAGTTTAACGTCAGTGTTGGCTACATAAACAAGCATATTTTCTGTCTGTTCAGCGTTAGCGACTTACTATTAGCCAGCTAACAAGCTTCAGCTAGCGTTAGCACGTCGATGCTAACAGTTTCAGCTGACGATCAACAAACACCGCTACGAAATATAGTGTTGCGTTGTCCATAGAAACAAAAGGAGCGGTCGCCTTTCACGGCCTATCATATTTGGTGTATACACCTTACTGTTATTTAAATGAACAACAAAAAAATCAATCAATCAATAGCCCTGACTATCATGAAACACCTCTCCTCCAAAGCGCCATGTTCCTATACAACGTCACATCACGGAATGAGGATTGACAAGTACTCAGGCCAATCACAGCGAAGAATATCTTTACGTTAAACACACAGAGCCAATCGGCTTCGAGTTTTATTATCAGTCATGTAAATCCAGTGCCTTTTTATCAAAGCTGAAGAATGCATTTTATATCCAGTCACTTGCCAAACATATGAGGTACGCAACACTGATTAGGAGAGGCGACCTATCTATATTAGGTTTATTTCTGGATTTACGACCAACCATAAACCGACAAACAGCATCTAATGGGTGGACAAGGGCAATTTGACTGGTACACTGATGCTGGCATTATGATCTATTTCTTATGGATGTGTTTCATTTTGTTTCTAGTAATGTCATATGAATGTTGCAGAGCGTTAGATATACTCGATATTTCCCATATTTAAATAACCATAGCAAAGCAAACAAAACTGAATTCTGTTTTTGTCACAATAACTACACATATAGGAAATATTCTCTCTTATGTTGTGATAGGTTATTGATCCCAATTAATACTTCAATGTACCTTTACATTTTTTCTGATGTAATGTGGGTTAATGACTTACAATACATAGTACACAGTGACTGTTTATTTTTAAAGGTAATAAAGAATATATCAACCGATTGAATTATTGTGCTGCTCTGTGTATACTTGTTAACAAGATAAACCCACATATTTCCCCTTTTTTAGATATAACTAAGATTTACAATATGACAATTGCATATCCATGTATTGACAGTGTCTTTCTTGCATATTTTTTTAAATTACCAGACACAATTAATACTAAAATTAAGAACACACATAGCTGATTGATAATTGTCACATTAATTTAATCTACTAAAATGATTTGCATTTCCTGAGCACACCTGCTCCTGAATTGTATCATTAGCCCATATTAATATATAATATATAATAGTAATAGCATTAGTCGTAGTAGTAGTAGTAGTAGTAGTAGTAGTAGTTGTTGTTGCAGCAGTAGCAATCAAAACATAAGTAGGATAAATGTTATATGAAGAATTTGCACTGGTAAAAATAAATTTTTGATTTTTGACTATCAGATTGGAATATCATTTTTTGTATTGTATTGTGATTTTTCTAAAGATTCTTAAGATTACAAAACAATATGAGTAAGAAAATTATCTGCTCTGATTAACTGATGAAGGAGGAGGAGGCACTCTGTGGCGTGGGGGAAATCTCCCTGGGTTTGAGGACAAATACGTCAGGTTGCTTCTTGCACTCTGTATCACGAAGCTGCAAGAGAGTGTCGGTGGCTTATACTGTAGGCACAACGCAAGAGAGGCAGAGGTCTGCACATCATAGGCTCCGAGAGTGCAAAGCTCACCAGAAGCACTGTGAGTACCAAGCTTTTTACAAATGCATGTTCACGGCAATGTTTGTTCGATGATAGCTGGCAGTTCTGCGTGTGTTTGTGCCTTGGAGCATCTTAGATCTTTTTTTTGCTTTAAAATAGGGGAATTTAAAAAAAAATAGGATGTTCAACCCTCTTTGTGTTTGCTACTTCAAGTTGCAACACTTTCTCTGTGGGGAAGGAAATTCTTTCATTTTGTAAGAAAGCTTGGATCATCAGGCAATTCTCATTTAATTTAAACCAGGTCATATGATGAAATATTTCTCTCTCAGAGAAAACAATGCACAGTTATATATTTAGTAAACCTGGTTGTATCTTACTGTCAAAATGGTACAGCCCCATGCTAAAAGGTCCAACTAAGTCAGTGCTGATTCACCTGAAGAATACCCACAGGAATGATCATGCTTAATCCATCCACCAGGTCTGACTGTTTCTATGTGACAACAGAAAACACCTGCGCCAGTTTCATTTAATGTCACTTTGCATGTCCTCCGTGTATGTGTGTTTGCATCCCTCAGGCAGCTACAGAGGACCATGGCATTTGCAGGAATGCTGAGAGACACGGACATCAAGGCAGCGGTCCAGGCTTGTCAAAGTGAGTCAGCTAGCACACACACTCTCGCACGCAGGGAGACACACACTAACTTTACAAGCATCTGATTGGTAACAAAAAAGCACAAACTTTACAGTAAGTGAATATATATCCACTCAACTATTACAGAGAGAGGGACGGGCATTGTTAAACCTACTCCCAATTCCACAAGTTATACTTGTATGGTGTGTTGTGCACATCAGGGAGCCTGCAGGTAACCAGGCAGCCATGTGACAGGAGAACAGATACCACCCAGATACCAAAGTGTTTTATGTTGAGCAGTCACACAGAGAAGACCAAATCACAGAAGCTATACAGCCTTCACAACCCAAAGCACTTAATCATTCATCTCTAGCAATTATGTCTGCACGACAAGGCAGACACAGCTGAACCACACAGATGAAAATCAAATGTCAGCGCTTGTATTTATGCCCTCTATTCAAGGTAACCCCCCTGATGGCAGACATTACCAGTTGTACTTAATTTTTTACCTCTATCAACAAAAAGGAGGTAGTATTTCTATGATTTTTCTAAGAGTGAAAATGTCTAATGAAAGTGGGGATTACAGACAAATCAGCTTACATTTTTTTTAAGATTCCCCTCCCTTATTATAGGATTTTTTATTTTTAAATCAGAGTACAAACCTAAACCTAAAATGATGTGGCTGCCAGTCTTAGTCAGTAAATCATTGTCAATTACTTGAAAGGTAACTCATCCAAGATCAGAACTTCCACTCTGAACGGCTTGATAAATAAAGGGCTTTTAACATTTAAGTTTGCATTAGACCCACGGGCAATATCCAGTGTGCTTTGACTGTTTCAATGGCATAATTACATAGCCTATCATGGTATAAGACAGTGAAGCGCTACAGGGTCTATATTGGCAAATGTCATCGGTTGAAGAATGAAAGTCATCTGAGCGAATGAGTAAATGCGACATCCCTATTCAGCCCCTCTCCATTCTTGCTTTTTTTTGTCATTCTACGATCGACCTCTCACTCCCACATCTGTCGGCCTTTCTCTCGTGCTCTTTCTCTCTCTCTCTCTCTCTCTCTTTCTCACTGCCTATGTAGCTCCGGGCACATTCGACTTCAAGTCGTTCTTTGCACAAGTGGGACTGACCGGCTCATCTGAGGCAGAAGGAAGAAAGGTGTTTACAGTCCTGGACCAAGACAGGAGTGGATACATTGAGGAGGAGGAGCTCAAGTAAGTATAGTGTGTGTGTGTGTGTGTGTGTGTGTGTGTGTGTGTGTG
Source organism: Nannoperca australis (assembly GCA_036023655.1). Lineage (NCBI taxonomy): Eukaryota > Metazoa > Chordata > Actinopteri > Centrarchiformes > Percichthyidae > Nannoperca > Nannoperca australis. The sequence continues at coordinate 6,727 of JAVQJD010023242.1, forward strand.
TGTGTGTGTGTGTGGTTCAAGGGCTGAGGCAAGGATACAGATGGGTGTGTGAGCATTGCATCAATGTTGTAACTCCTTTGTGGTGGCCCTCAGGCAGAGGTCACTCTGTGAATGGAGCAGCATTTCCACTGTGAATGAATTCAGAAATACATTAGGGGAGAGCTAATGAGTGAGGGATGGAGGGGATGGCTCAGAAAGGCCGGGAGGGGGAGAAAATGCCATCAGAAAAAGATCAAGTCTTTAGATGATAGTGGCTGAATTTATCGCTGATATATTTTGTGCACCCGGCAGACTGTTCCTGCAGAATTTCTTTCCGGGGGCACGGGAGCTGACCGTGGCAGAGACCAAGTCTCTGATGGCTGCAGGAGATAAGGATGGCGATGGAAAGATTGGGATGGAAGGTGGGTACCTTTTGAAAAGGCCCAATGAGGAGAGGAGAAAAGGAGAACAGAGGAGCTGTCCATTAATTAGTGCTGAAATTGCATATACAAAAACACTATAAAAGCATGCACTCAAACAAAATGTGCATTTTGTTTAGTCATCTTGCTTAACCATAATGTTGTATGACACTGATGTCTCGCCTGGAGCACAACTCTGACTGAATCCACTGTTTGTTTTTTCTCCCCCCACAGAGTTCTGTGATATCCTGAAATAAAGTGAACAAACATATATGACCTGTCTTTCCCTATTTTGAGATGATTGGTTTCTTATGGGAATCCCCACTTCCCAGATTGTTTGACTGCAAAGACCAGAAACCTCAGATATCCTGCACCTGCCTGCTGCTCTCCCTGTTGATGTGCTACAATAATGCGTACGATGTTTGGTCAGATGGCTAAAGATGGATATTCATTGTGTGTGTTTAATTAATCTAGTGGCTGGAATGGGTTAATAAATGTATTTACGGTGTGATCTCACTGTGTGCTGGTCTTTTTCCCCAATCTGCCTGTAATGGACAAGGCATTAAGTATCAGATTTTTATTCTATGGCCAGGTATGGGCTTCAACATTTCATTAACACTACTGACAGTCAAGGTATTCAAGGGTTTCAATTCACTTAATCCTGAGTATAAAGGACCTGCAACACTTGTGCTGAATACATTTATAACAGAAGGTATTAATACAAAGTGATCAAACAGGAACTATTTAGGATAAAAGTATGCCTATTGACGAAATCACAAAGCTATCCATACTTGTTTCCCACTGACACTCATGGGGGTTCCCCGGTCACTGGCGGCATTTTGATCGTACGGAAAACCCCATTCTGATTCTCAGGATAGCTTATCTAAAACCTGTGGCGATGGGGACATTGAAAGTCCAATTCCACCAATTTTGAGAAGACATATATTTTTTAAATTGGCGCAGTTTTGCGCTTTAAATTGATTGGACCCCTCTTCAAATGTCAGGAGGTGCAAACATTCCCCATGTTCTCCTTATTAGGACGAGTACTGCCTTCTGCTGGACGGATTTCGAAATTCTGCAGAGCCAGGTAGAACTATCCAGCGTGCTTAGTAAAATTGATTAATAATTAATAGTTTAAACAGATACCAAGGTGATTGACAAGAGTGCCCCCGATGATTAAGGTTTAAATTACGTTAAGGTTAACACAGTCAGTTTTTACATAACTAACAGGTCATCTAGACCACAAAAACATATTCATCAATCACACGTGGCTGACCCCAAAAAAACTATTATACTAGACTACAATAATGACAATAATGATGATATCGGACATAATAAAGTTATTCATGTGGGAGAGAAGCGAGCTGACGCTTTGTGGCACGGAAGCGCGTCGCAGTGAAATGAGTTGTCGACACATTGCTCGCTTGTTCGCGTGTTCACGCGCGCAATCACACAGCGCACAAAAAATAGTCCGAATGATTGGCGCATTGCCTACTAAGGACTGGGGCTCGGCGCTGTAGGCCCCCAATGCCTCGTCCCTGTTAGGACGCTGTGTTCATTTGAAACTCGACTCACAGTTCAGACCACAAACAAACCATATAGAAATCTACGGCAGCCTATACTTTAGATATAGATAGTGTGACGGGGCCGCATATCAGCAGAGGCTGCACATATCTATCATCCGAGACCATCTCAGGGCGGTGTTGCAACCCCAATCGCTCTGGTGCAAGAATGCAAAGCCTAGACGCCAATCATTTATAATGAACTCCTAATAAAACTGAGAAAAATACTATGTGGGAAATAACCAGCCGGTTAAGTCGATTAACGTCTGAGCAGCAGGCACTGCAGGCAAGAGTATCAAATATTGCTGGTATTATTAAAGATAAAATATTGTAGCAGCAAGATGCAGACAGTTATGCAGACAGTTCATAATGCACATGGGTGGGGTACATGGGGACATTTTGCTGATACCACAGAAGATGGAAAACACATTGTAACAAGCAGTCTATCGCAGAGGAACGTGTCTACATAATCATATACAATATTATAGCAATAACATAAAGGAGATGAAAAGCAGTAGGGTTTTTGAGGGCAGTATTTAAGCAGTCCTTCCACATATACAGCTTTTGAGTGGCCTAGGCTACTAGGCGTTTAAAGCCGTAAATGAAACCTTTCCTCTGTTAATAAAGAAAGTGAACAGCAGCTAAATTGGCCACGAGTCCCTGTGTCATTGGCTCTACGTTTTTCTCACAGACCAAACTAGGGGACATGACCCATGGCCTGCAGTATATTCACTCTCACACGTTCCCATTCATTTCATTTATACTCTCAGATGAAACTTGCAACATCAAGATCAGCATCTTAAATGTTGGCTATAAATCACATGAGTCTAACATGTCCCGTGAAGCCAGCGAGCAGCGGATCCGCTCGGATTTCCACACGTCTAGCTATAGGCCTCCACACACATGGTAGCATCCTCATTTGTTCACCTAAAAATAGGTCGAGACTACTAGACACATTTTTTCGAAACTCATGCATCTCGGTACCTGATACTGAGACTCAAAGCTCTGTAAATGGTGTTGCTCAAGCATATATAAGGGCGAGGGAACGGTGCTAGTGGCATTCACTCGAGTCCTCCTTGGTTTTCACTCGCCTCAACGCAGCTCAAAGGTGAGTGGGGAGTGCGCCCTGCAAAGGCCACACTGACTTCTCTGGCAGATTGCACATGGGAGGAAAGGCATTCAGACAAGGAGATCCATTGTGGACTATAACTGTAGAGAGAAATGGAACCAGCATAGGCAACATCAGCACGGACCGTAGGACGATGCAATCAGTGCGAGAAGGAGGCCACATGCGGTCATTTGATTTCAAAGGATCGACTTTTGTGGATGATAACTGCGCTATTTTACATGCTCTCGCTTTTAACCGGATGCAAACAAAAACCGCCCCTTAAGCTATCGTGGCGCTTGACATCCCTGCGTTTCCCGCAGCTGTATTGCTTATGTGTGGCAGAGATTCATGTTTTGAGAGATTTGGCCTCTCAGTGGGAGCATCATCTATTTGGTGCCGTAGTAGCATGCGGCGCTGTTATCAGCAGAGTCGGGCCTCAGAGTGATCAGACGTCCGGAAGCAAAGAGTAGCTCTTTAGCCCATAAAAAAAAAAAACAGGATGCTGCGTGGCAGCCTTTGAGCAGTTAATTAGTTTCATGGTGATCAAACATAAAGAAGTGGCTTTGACAATAGCTGATCATATTGACATGTTTGATGTTTCTAGATGCCTAGCAATACAGTGTTAATGATGCACGAACTTCAATTCTCTTCTGAAGTTGAAGGAGGAACAGCCTTGTTTAGTACTTGGATGTTAACATCTGGCCACTGATGCCTGAGTTTAGCCCACATGGCTAAGATTCATTTAAAATGAGCAAGTCAAAGCCTCTGAATACCTCTCTAAAATTACTCTATCACAGGGATGTGACTGTCCAAGGATACGTGCAATGCACTTATATGACTCCTGTATTGACTTTGTGATGCTGACTGTAACCCTGAACCTTCTCTTCTTTCCACTCCAAGATAAGAAAAATGGCCTTTTCTGGTGTTCTTAGTGATGCTGAGATGAAAGCAGCTCTGGATAGCTGCTCAGGTGAGCTTCATTATCTTAAATTACCACACAATAAATGCACTGGACTCAATTCTTCATTCTCCTTATTATTTGCATATTATACATTTTCACTGCAAATTTGATTTAAAAACAACAACAACAACAACCAAAAAAACAGATACAAATTGACTGAAATCAAAATGTGCTGAACTCTCAGTTACAGAATGTGTCATGTAAACTGCCAGCCACACTTATCACATTACATCAACACTGAAATCCTGTGCAGAGCATGCGCTGCATGCCAGCTGGGTACTAATGGTGTTAAATTGTGTTTTCCAGCTGCTGACTCCTTTGAGTACAAGGCTTTCTTCAAGGTATGCGGCCTGTCCAGCAAGACCTTGGAAGATGTCAAGAAGGCCTTCGCCATCATTGATCAGGACAACAGTGGCTTCATTGAGGAGGAAGAGTTGAAGTAAGACCCTGAAGCAGCACACACTGAAGCCCAGAACATGCACAAGATCTTATATTACTGTAGTCTTTTAGACAAACAAGGAATAGCTTTACACACTTACTGCACTCAAAGAAAGTAAAAAAAAAAGGCCATGCTGAAGAAGCCTTAAGATTTGATGACTTTCTACAATTAATCGGTATGGGATGGGCTTGTTGACAGCTTACAACACAAAGAATGGTTTAAAGGCTATACTCATTCTGCACAGTGATTTAACAACAGACCAATCAATACAGTTTGAGATGTTCATGATTGTAACTCCTGCTGTTTTGTCCGCCTGCCAGGCTGTTCCTGCAGAACTTCTCCACCACCGCCAGAGCACTCACCGACAAGGAGACCAAGGCCTTCCTCGCCGCTGGTGACAGTGATGGTGATGGCAAGATCGGAGTTGATGGTAAGAGTTCATTTTCGGAGCAGAGCACACTTTCCTGCATGTCTATGAATGCAGCAGCAGAGATACACAAGCATCCTTCTGATGCATATTAGCAGGAGACTCTAAAGTAATCTGCATTTGCAATTTTTAACACCCATTCACATACTTCTAATATCTGCACAGACTCAACTGTGTCCAATTGGTCTCATAACAATGTGATGACATAAGAATCTGAATACATTTTGTTTACTAATGGAAGTTTTATTCTACTTTTTACAGAGTTTGCTGCCCTTGTAAAGGGATAAACTTCCATTGACCAAGATCCAATTCTTTTCATGGAACTGCGAACTCCTTGCAAGATTCAGTAATCATCAGCTGAAAGAATATTTTTTATACCTTATTTATGAGTTGCCTGCGGATTATTTCTCAACATGGAACACATATTCTACTGTTTATGTTATTCAGATGTGTTAAATGTTTTGAAAAATGACTTGTGCAAACTGTACAACACCATCTGCACTTTTGAGGAAGAGTGAAAAACCAGGAATAAATACTCTTTTGGTGTAAAGTCATCTCCTTCAGGTCAGTCGTCTTTGCTTTGTTCAACTGCGGTGTTTCACCCAAACCACTGTATTCCCATAGCTGCTGCGGCTATGTCAACACAATGGCTTGAAGAAGTGACGGTGGCAAATTAGTTTCCACCTGCCAGGGGGTTTGAATGCTTGCCGAGAGAAAATTGAACTGACATGCCCAGCACTTAACTTAACTGGTTAACAAAAAAGGGGGGAGTGCAGCTGGGCTCGGGCCAAGAGCTGGCAAACACAGTGGGAAAGGCCCTGCAGCTTTCTTCTCTTACTTCCTGGATCCAGGGAGGTTTGCAATGGATAGCTGTCACACATAGTGTAATTGGTGGTTCTGTTCCAGGGTCTTTTTCTCCACCAACTGCTGCGTAGTCAATTAGATGATGTGCTGTGGCAACAAGAGGGCTATTAACAGCCACTGTCACATCAGCAACCTTTAAGCACGCTCAATCTGGTGCATAGATGCAGATCTTCGGCGGTCTGAGGGGTTCTTAACAAATTATTCAACCTATTTAATCGGTTTTCTTGCAGAGTTTGGAATGTGCCTTATTTTTGGGGAAACTATTCCACAGATATCGGCATAGAAAAAATAATGCTAAAAGGTCAAAATTACAACTTAAAGTCTCATTGCAATTCCGGGGGAAGTTAAGAGTGCGGGTCAGCAATATATGTAAACCCTCAACTCTATCAGATGACACCCTGAGCTTGTTACCATCAACCAGTGGTCAAAACACAAGGAGGCATGGTGACAGGGCAGTGCTGCCACCTGCAGGCCAAAGCAATTCTCAGCATTAAAAGTGGAGACATTATTCAATAACGTCAAGAGGAAGCATACAGAATTGACTTCTCCACCCTCTTTTTGACTTTGAAGTTTACTAAAAGATTTTTTGAAACCTTTTAAACCTTTTAGCTCTTAGAATAACTTGGTTGTTACATGTGCAATCAGCAGCTGAAGAGGGCTGCATCCAAAAATCATTCAGTCCACCTATACACACAATATACACATTTAAATATGTGGAATAAAACTGACTTGGCAGTCAAATTGGGACTGATTGAAATTTGGAATTTGTAAGCACACTATTAGAAACTTGCAGCTACAGGCTAAATCTGACAAAACACAAGTGATTGCACTTAGAAAATACAATATGACACGGGATCACCGAGGCTGTGAGACAGGCAGCTATCAAGTAGACTGCATCAGTGTGGAAATGGACAGCAACAAAGTGAAGTCTTTCTGACACTTACAGGTTCAAGACATAAATCGGCCTATCTCATCCATAAGCACAAAATGACTCTTCCCCCCCCCCAAAAAAAAAAAACAACTTGCCACGTACAGACATAAAGTAAATTCATGAATACAATAGTCCAAACCTTCCAAATTAACAATGTTACACGAACTTGGGGAAAACAACCAATTAGCGCCACTTACACCAGCTCTAACGCATGCACGCTCCGCATCCACCCTCCTGAATACGGTTGTGTGTTGCCAGCAGCACTTGCAATTCGTCCTCCTCAGCAGTGCACAGGCCTATTCTTAGCATTGCGGGATATTAAAGAGTTCTTCAAACGCACCTTTTAAGCGTCTTCATTTGTGAAACCTAAAATAGACCGCTCTCTGGCTCTCTCTCGCCACCCCCTTCTCGGCGGTGTCAGTTGCCCTGTGCCTCGGATTTCGATGGAGTGAAACTATAAAAAGGTCACCGGGAGCACCGGGAAGATCACTGCAGTCGACTCCCGAGTCTTGTCCGTATCATCTGTACCCTACAAAGCAAAGACACCAAAGGTGAGTGTGAAGGAACGGAGAAACAAGCCGCGGCATCTTTGCTTCTTTGAGAAAACATTCATGAGTCTGAACTTCGCGTTTCACCACGGACTTCTTTCGCATTGCGGTACAGCATCCAAAGGCAGATTTGAGTTTCGTGGCTTAGCGGTCAGAGCACGTGTCAACCTCAGCCTCTCGATTGAGATTTGGAAATGCAACATCAAACCCGCCTCTCAGAAAGAAGTGCACCGAATAATGGAATGGGATTACTTGAATTAACAACGTTTGGGTTGAACATTTTGGCAACAAACCAAACCGTTGCGCAAATTACGGATTGTTGTTGTTGTTTTAATGATAATTAGACCGATGTTCAGTGTGTATTTAACGGCATTCATTACTTATTCTAAAATAGAAAATACATACGAATATAGTGAACCATAATCAACATAGTAAACAATATGCGATACTGAAAAGATGACTGCAGTGATTGTTGGGCAGTGATGGCTCTTTATATGTCCTACTTACTAACTTGTATCTTGCTAATAATCCTTTTTATTTGATTTCTGTAGATCAAAATGGCCTTCGCGGGTGTACTGACCGATGCAGACATCACTGCAGCCCTGGATGGGTGCAAAGGTGACTCAAGTTACAATTACATAATCCCAATCACAGCCCCCCACTGTGTGGCTTTTTTTTTTTAGAGCATCAATGTGATTTTTTTTATTTTATTTATTTTTTTTGTACAGGATGTGAATTTCTTTTATAACCTGCCTTCATTTCAGACGCTGGCACATTCGACCACAAGAAGTTCTTCAAGGCATGCGGCATGGCCGGCAAGTCTGCTGAGGACGTCAAGAAGGCCTTCTTCATCATCGACCAGGACAAGAGCGGCTTCATTGAGGAGGATGAGCTGAAGTGAGACACACGTCAAACTAAACTTCCTTTGTCCTAAACAGAAAGCCACACATCAGACCAGTGTAAAAAAGACATTCATGTCTTTAGTGAATGGCAGATGAATGTGGACATAGAGGTGCGCACCCTACTGCACACGCACACTGAGCCACAGGGTCAAACTATCTTTAGCCACCTGTTTTTTTATTTATTTATAAAAAATACTTGTGGGCTATTGTTATGTTGATTAATCATGTAATATAAATGATACATGCTGTTCTTAATCAAAACAATACGTTCGATCTTTTAGATCATAACACTGCATCAGTGGTGCCAATGATACTTAAACGCCCCCGTTTTGCAGTCACCTTGAATGTAAAGTGTGTCTCAGCCAATGGGAGCTGGGGGTCCGTGAACTTACCACCGACTGTGTCTGTCGGCAGGCTGTTCCTGCAGAACTTCAAGGCAGGCGCACGCGCACTGACCGACGCAGAGACCGCGACTTTCCTCAAGGCCGGTGACTCCGACGGTGACGGCAAGATTGGCGCTGATGGTATGGACTCAATTCTTTGTCGCGCGGAGTGGTTCCGGCATTGTTTGGATGTCTTTGGTGGAAAACAGACGCCAACTGTGTGTTCTCGTGTCTCCCTGCAGAGTTCGCAATCATGGTTAAGGCATAAAACGGCAACATGACCAACAACACCTGCTCTGATGGAACAACAAAGCCCATGTCGACCTCCGCCCCTTTTCATCTGATATAAATAATTTTTATACATTTGCTTAAGAGACGTTTCCTCCTACGCAACACACTGTCCAAAATGATGATTGTGAATGTCGCTCGGTTGTGTTCATGTCTTAAATATGAATTTTGCTTACTGTAAAATCTATGATGCACTTTCCAGGTACAAAAAGTAAAAAAGAATAAATATTCTTTTGCTACGGTCGCATTGTATTTATATGAGAGTTTTTTTTTCTATTCATGAATAACATCTTACAAACTCAACAGGGCTCTCTCTCTCTCTCTCTATCTAAAATGCAATTTAAATTAGCCAATTATTGTTAATTAACGTTGTTGCCAAAGCATAAAAGAAAGGAAATAGAGGCCAAATAAAGAAATGATTTAATCGGCCTTAATTCATTGATTAATTTCTTTTAACCCCCCTCCCAGCCAACCCGCCCCTTGATGTGAAAAGAAAGAATCATGAACACATTTTGATATATTTTTAATATTTGAACATCTCTCTCTCTCTCTCTCTCTCTCTCTCTCTCTAATTTTAATTTAATTCAGTAGGCTTTATTGGCATGAATGTAGTAATAATAATAATAATAATAATAATAATGGTACAATTCATAAAATCAAGAAAATAGCAGGAAACTTATATACACATATGTGAGACTGGAAGTGTGTGTTAAAGGTTAGTGTATGTGTGCGCGTGCGTGTGTATCTTTGTGTCTGTGTGCAGTCATGCAGCTCCACCCTACAGCCACTAGGTGGAGTAAACATCCATAGTCAGTAGAAGTTGGGACAGACGCACCGGACAGAGACAAGACACGTTTTACAGCTTTGCGATAAAAAACTGTTTGGACATTTGATTCCCTCGCTTTAAGCAGCCCAGACAGAAGAGCATTGCTTTAAGTCACGGGGGCGTCATTCACGTCAGTAGGAAACTCATTATACATACATACAACAGATTATTGCTAATTATGTGGGGTGAGACTCTCCAAACCTTGCATTGAAATTTAGTTCAATCTCTATATTTAATCTTAAATGTGATATTACCTTATTTTTATTAAGGAAAAAAAGTATTATAATATTCATTAAGAGACTGACGTGCCAAGATGAACACTTTGTAGTGTTGCCATGTAGGGAGGGGGGGTGAGAATTAAACCCTATCTTGTTTCCAAAAACAAACAGAGGGAAGAAAGACTAAAGAGGGAGGATCGTCCTCTCGGTCAATCTATATGTCCAGGAGTGAGGCCCGTAAATCATTAGCGATGTAAATCAATAAATGATTGCACAGTAACAGTATATTCTGTGAGGTATCAACGTGGCGCGTGGCATTGTGCACCGGGTGTGGGTAAATGTGCACCGCTGCTCTTGATCCGGTGTCCTCAGTCTCTTTTTCACACACAGTCTGGAGGAGATGATTGAGTTTCTCTTTAGCTGCTCGGGAGCTCCAGCTTCACCACACAGCAGACTGTCGCACATCACTTGTTGAAGGGCCCCATTAACGAGTTGGCACGGGGATTAGGTTTAGGAAAGGTTGACAAAGACAAACCACCGGAGATACAAGCTTTTATTCAATAATGAAAGACGGCAGGAAGCTGCCAAAGAATTCAACAAAAAGCTACTGTGCATTCACTGCAAGTAAAATGCCCCAAAACACTTAACATAACTTAACTAGTTACTTAACATAATTTCATTTAAAAAGAATTGAATCCGCACCTACAAGTGAACTAAGCTACATAAATGATACAAAATGTATTTGGTCGGATTTCTAACGAGATTCGTTTTCTGTGTTCAGGCCTTTAAATAATGTTTAAGGATCTTTAACACGTCATGACACCGCACCAGGGCCCAGTTCCTGCAGTTCACGGCCGCCGGCTGCGTGCAAGAGCCAGAGCTGCCAACAGTCGCCTGTGCCACACGCGCACAAAGTGGTTGACTTCTAATGTGAGGAATCTGGTTATATTCAAGGATATCCTCGAGTGTCAGGTTGCAGATATTGTGGAAACTCGGCTAATCGGTCGAGGATCCGCGGTGCATCTAATGTTTCAGTGGCCGGTTTTAATATTGTGCACATAAATGTAAAAATTCACACATTAACCAGTCCTAGCAGCGCGTGTCGGTCTGCCTTTCTCCTCCATACACACCGCTGCATGCGCACCTTCAACTAACCTTACATCATGGAGAGAAATAACCTTCTTTTTCCGTGTGCCGCTGCAGTGAACACCCTCCCAGGAATGTGCTTAATGACCCCTGCATTTGTTTGTGTGTCAGACCCGCTGGGGGCCACAAATGTCCTCGGAAAAGACATCCAGAATTGGTCATTTTGGTAATTGGAAAACTGGACAGAAGTCCAGTGTGCGGCTCTAACTTCCATAAAACTGGAGAGAGAAAAAAACAAAGTGACAAATGCTCAAACTCCAGTAGGAATGAAGCCGGCGCTCAGCCCCGTGTGACCTCTGACTGTTACGGTGCACGCCAGTACCTGGGATACTGTACATTATGCATCATCATCACTATCAAGAGGGGACGCGACGGGACACAGACAGCACAGCGTGACCCCACGGCCCTTAATCAGCACAGCTGACAAAGCGATTTAGCGAAACTGTCCACCTGTCAGTGTGAGAGACTGAAAATGTCCCTGACGTTCAGTGATGAGCAGCCTTGTGTGTTTGGGGGGGCATATATTAGAAATAATCTGTTGTGAACCTGAGCAGCGATTTGACGCCTAGATGTTTTATGTCCAAGGCAGACCAGGGCAGGTGAAGCGTCGCAGAATGCCAACACACCGGACACAGATGTTGTGTGTATGTGCTGACCTCTTAGTTGACTCAATAAGCTCTCACCAATACCACTGACGTGACACGCGTGGCCCTTCTGCGGGACTACAGCGTGCCATGAAAGGTCAGCTGACATTTTATTTCCCATAACTCCCCTCGAATGTAATGATAGGGGCATATTTGCGGTGGGATGGTAGCTCAGATGTGCTCGTTCTGGGGCTGCTGCATGTAAATGGATATTTGCATGAAAGGATGGGGGTGGGGGGGTTGGAGGGATGCCGAAACAGCAAAAAAAAAAAAAAAAATGGAGAAAAGGAGAGAGAGAGAGAGATTGTAGTTGCATTACAGCCTCCCTGCGTTTACCGTACTGTATAATTCGAGAGGTGAGGGGAGGGGGTTGGCAGGAGGGAGTGGTGGATGGGTAGAATAATGCGCTTTTAACTTATTTTGCTATTTACAAGGGCGTTACGTGTGTCCACGGTCCGGTCTCACTGTCCCTGTGCGTAAAGGTTAATTAGTTAGCTGAGAAATTGGATCAGGGGCGGGCAGTTAGAATTTGATCCAGGTAACTCAAGCAATCCCCACTGTCACTGCAATCAGACCTATATAAATCCGCCTTGACAGACAGCAGTCACCACATAGCCTTACCTCTCTTCTGCTGGATCAACCGACCGGGCGAGAACAACCCCTTAACACGGTAAGTTGCTGCGCGGATTCAGGGAGGTCGCTCTGGAAGGGAAGTGGCTGCTTTTAATGTTTTAAAAGATTTTGTGGAGACTGATTCTCTGGCTCCCGTGTGTTCTGCACACTTCCGAGCACTTTGCAGGCTGCAGGGTTAGATGACAGATGAACTTATTGCGTGCGTAAAAGGGGAGAGTTACTTCGCCGCGGGTGAGAAAAGCCAAAGCACGAGCGTTTGTTCTATATTATGTATCTGTGGGATGAGGAAGTAGTAGCCTAACTGGAAAAACAGAAATTACAAAACAGATTATTTCACATTCTGACTTCCATAAGACTTTATTGAGACTTATGGGCGTCTGTAAGTTTCTTCTCTAACTCACACTGACTTCTTAGAGTCAGTCACCTGGACACCCTCTGCTCTCCATCACTGGAGGATTTTCTACTGTACCTGGCTAAATGTGTTAATAAATCACTATGGTTGTTCCTCCTACAGGATTAAAATGTCGCTCACATCTATCCTTTCCGCTGACGCCATCGACAGTGCCCTCAAGGACTGCCAAGGTATCGTCTTCCACCAATATCATTACTGCTTTCTTCATTAGATTTCTTTCTTATTTTATACAATACTTGCAGTCAATAGACAATATGGCTGTCTCTGTATCATAGCATGCTGTAAACGGTTGACATGGAAAGAGTTAAGTTGAGTTAAGCATTACATTATAGCCAAGGGCACATGGTTATGGCGTTGTTAAGTGATTTTATGAGCATCAATTATAGCCCAAATCTGACCCTGTTAGTTTTATCACTGGAGTAACAAGATCAAGAAAAGTCGGCCTCTCAAACTTCCAAATTTATGACCAATATTGTCTCCATGCTCTGTGCCTCTGGTCAAGAAGGTTAAGTCACTTACATCACACTTGATAACACCCTGTCAGACAAATGTAATCTTGTCTCCACAATTTAAACTGACATAACGTTTGGGAGGATTTTCTGATGTCACAGGGACTTTGCCTTAATTGTAGTTTGGACTAGACTGATACAAAATATTTGTGCTGTTGCTGACTCTGCTCTCTTTTCTCCTCCAGCACCAGACTCCTTCTGCGCCAAGAAGTTTTTCCAGTTGTGTGGCCTCACCAAGAAAAGCCCCCAGGAGATAAAGAAGGTTTTTGGGATCCTGGACAATGATGCCAGTGGTTTTATTGAGGAGGAAGAGCTCAAGTGAGTGAGCAGCCAGTTCACTAACTACAGACTTTTTTTGTGTGCCCAGGATCGTATGGGCCAGTGTATGGGCCATAATTCTTGAAAATCAAGATTTTCATTCAGTTTTCATGATATTGTTGTACAAGACGGGATGCAGTGAAGGGGATACCCATCCATCAGTAGTTTATTCAACTTCTCAGGGCTGACATAAAATTGATGGCACAAACTCACAGTTTTCCACATTTAAGTCAAACGGATCGAAGTAATACTTTTATATTCATCACCCTAAGAACACAACAGTTGCAGAAAGTCTAACAACACTTACTGGGCAGGGACTGTTAACTTATGACCATTGTAAGAGACTCTCAACTCAATAGAAGTTGTGTTCTCTGGCTGTACAGCGAAACACACGGTGGCACCACAACCTGATAAGTGTAGGAAATGATATGTTTATGTATTGGAGTAGAGGATTCTTTAGTGCGTTTTGTATTCAGACAGATTGGACCTCAATGCAAAGGAGTACCTCTGACTCTCACGTTTGCCTGTGGCTCTGTTTGTGACAGGTTTTTCCTCCAGAGGTTTTCCCCTGGGGCTCGCGTTCTGACAGACAAGGAGACCAAGGGCTTCCTGTGCACTGCTGATGACGACAGCGATGGCAAGATTGGAGCAGATGGTAAGGGGATCCACACCTATTTGATATAGGACGGGCACGAATGTATGTGTGGTTAGAAACCCACAATGCTCAAGAAACAATAAAAAAAAAGTTTTACATTTTCAATTAGAATGCAGGTTGATTACTTTTGTTGTCTGGTTGGTTTTGAGTCTGGTTGCTTCAGGGTCAGTAAGTTGGAGAAAGAGAGAGTCATATATGTCAGTACTAGACAAGCAGCAATTACAATTACCCCCTCCAAGTCCCTACACACTTTTTGTTGCATACATTTGTAAATAATTGCAGCAGGCACTCAAAACTGACCTGCACAATGTTTCTACAGATCATTTGTGATGTAGTTTCATTGATTAGACAGATTGTGTCAACTTGAGAGCACAACAGTGGCACTGAAATTTACCATCACAATGCTAGCCCTCCATCTCTATTGGTTTCATATTTTTATTGCCACTAAAGATAAAACACACGTATTTTAGAGTTGAATTGAGGCAGTTGTCAGACAGACATAAATAATCAGGTGTCACGTCTGACTAATGTTTCTTTTCTCCACAGAGTTCCAGGCCATGGTCTTGTCCTAAATAACTGGACTCCATCTCTCCAACGTAATTTGACCCCCCCCCCTAACCTGCCCCTATTCCACAGCGTCACGGGCTCTCTTAGTTTTAGTGAATCATTTTCCGATCTTATTACATATAACCTTTTTGATTCTTTTTATTGTGCAAGAGTCACTCTGGTCCATAAAAATACATATACAATTTTCTGTTTTTCCCTTCTTTTACATATGTTTTAGACAGATCATTAAGCTGTGTTACCCATTTAAATGCACAATTTACCAAATTACTGAGAAAATAAAAGAATAAAATCCAATTCATCTGGCTCCTTTCATTATTTCTATTCAGGTATACATCTTTGTATGTTTCTGTGTGTCTTCTACTCAATATGTGGTTTGAGATGAGATGACAAGAAGTAAATACTGTATGGTGGCCAAGGGAGTGTTGAAATGTTTCACATGCACATGATGGCTTAATTAAACCTTAGGAAGTGGGGACCCATGCGTGCACATACTGAACTACACAGAAAACACAATGTCACACCATTTTGTCCTGTCCTCAAATCTTCACTCACCCATATCTAACTCAGCTGTAAATGTAAGACAGTGTCACATATATGAGAAGAGAGACATGTCCTGAAAACGCAGGGCCTCTGATTGAGGTTTACAGTATTTACAGTACAGGTGTGTGTGTGTGTGTGTGTGTGTGTGTGTGTGTGTGTGTGTGTGTGTGTGTGTGTGTGTGTGTGTGTGTGTGTGTTTGTATAGACACATTGAGATATCACACATAAAAAAAAG
>JAVQJD010023248.1:0-35517 GCA_036023655.1 Nannoperca australis
ACTCTATTTTCTATTCATTTCACAACGTATGGTGGTGAATAAGTGTGACTTTTCATGGAAAACACAAAATTGTTTGGGTGACCCCAAACTTTTGAACGGTAGTGTATATAATATATATATATATATATATATATTATAGTCTGACTTTTTAAATGTTTACAGTGTGGGCTGGAATGTAATATTAAAACCAATTTGATCATTTGATCATACTAGAGTGTAAAAGGTCATATTTCTATATTGGACACTGCTATTGGCTCCAGTGCATGTAGTTACAGCCAATCGGAGTATATCAATTAATTTATAGGCTCCTTGCTAGTAGTCAGCGCCCCCACTGTTGTATACGCATATATACACACAAACACACTTAAGTGCTGGAACCGAGGTAAGTAGTTAACTAGTTAGCCTAGGCAAGAAAATAGGAACATTTTCCTAGTTTGACTAAGTTGTCATGTCTATCCCAGTTGAATTTCTAACTCGTAGCTGCCAGCTTGAATGTGTGCACGATTACTTATATATTGCAAGTGGCAGATATTTGATTAAAGTGAAAGTAGTATTACTGCCAGCTTTCATTCACAGTGAGTGTCATCTTGAACAAGAGGAAGGGTGACATTCGTCAGTTTTTTGTGCTTCCTCAGAAGAGAAAAGTAAGTTGAGAGCAGTGGGACAATGAATACATGAGACTACCAGTCAGATGATAGAAGTAAGAGATGAGTCAATGTTTGATATGTAATGAGTGCGATGAATGGGGACAGATCTACTTATTCCTCAGCCGTTTGGCAGCAATTGCACTTGGCATTCCAGTGTCAAGTATCAACTGTGAGAGAGACTTCTCGACCATGAACAAGGTAAGGACAAAGGGCATGACTGAAGTTGCAGAGATGTGTGCCAAACATTTAACCCATTGCACATACATTGACATTTCAATCTTGTTTGCTTGGACACTTTAATTCAATGGTAAGATAGATGCCAATTTGTTCTTTGATGATTTGACTTGAGGCATTTTCTTTGCCAAGATACATGCACTTGCATTGCCTTTAGCCAGTACTAAGCTGGTTCTTATCTCGTAATGTAAAAACTATTTATACTTAAAAAATATTTTGAACCCATCACATTATAACCTGTGTATAATGTAATAATAGAGTACAGTATATACAGTATAAGGATCCCTTAAATTTCATTAACATTCGTACTAAGAACATTTCTCAGTGCTCTCCGTACGACAAACTATTTCCCACTGTTTGCATTTTTTATTACTAACTGCATCAAGCCAAAACCAGCCAATATATTAGCCTGGATGATTTATCGCCTCTAGTGTCACTATTTATAAGATGAACTGAATCAGGCATTTTTCAAGAAAGCTTATACTGTACCGTGTAACTCTTTGCAATCTACTGAAATTATTTCAAAATGTACTACTACATTTATTGCAAATACACTAATCCATCAGTCCACTCACTCACCTTTAACTGTAATATGACAGTGTCTTTGGGGCTGTTCTCTGGTAGGCTGACATTGTACTTTTGTTGGGTGAATATTGGGCTGTTGTCGTCTACATCCAAAACAGTGATAAACAGTGTTAATCTGGATCGGCGAGGGTCCACTGCACCGTCCCAGGCTTCAACGATCAGAAAGTAGTGGCCTTTCACCTTTAAGATGACAGAGAATCACGGTCAAACATCAACACTACAGCTTTTTTTGTATTGCATTAACCTTTGACATTCATTCATGTGATATCTGAACATATCCATCACTTCCTCTGACCTCTCTGTCAAGTGGCACCTCAGTTCTGATCGCTCCGGTGGCATTGATGGAAAACAGATTTTGGTGGTTGACGAGTCGATAATGGACCTCACCACTTGCCCCCAGATCTGGGTCTGTAGCCTGAACACAGACACAGAAATAACACACACACACACAATCAATAAGAAAAGAGGACTCAAGGCTTAAATCTTCCGTTTTGAAATGCATGCAATTCATACAGTAAACTCTTTCGATCTTGTTAACATTTACAAAACATTTCATCTGGGAAAAAAAAGTGTGTGAGAAAATATCAAGTAATTTCCTGACTTACAGTTCGACCCAGCGAGCTTTCATTAATTTCTATTGGCTGTGAACCTTTTGACCTTGTACTTCTAACCAAACACTATTTTATACACCGTCTCATATAAATCTTATCAAAAAGATATCATAGTTGTCATGTAGTACAGTTAAGTACTTTCCTTCCCTACACCTTCACTTCTTTCTTCATGTTATTGCTCCCATCTGTAGGTTTCACACAAAAATTCTAACTTTTTGGCTGTAGCTTTGACACAGAGACAAAGAGATCTTGGTGATCTGCTCTCTCTCATTCCTGCTGTCGGCTCTCGTTTCTCCTTTTAATCCTTGATAGCAACTTGTTCAGATGAATTAAACTTACTTCCCACCAGTAGCAATTGTTAAACTTTTGCAGAGTTAATGAGACAGTGGTTTCAATTTTCACATGGAAAAAAAGTAGCACAGGTGTCTTCTTTCCTTTGTTGCACTTCTTTCATCTGACAGTCTTTCTGTATCCATGGACTACAGTCAAACGCTGATTCCGGCTCCACCTCATCTCTTTCAACTAATAAAATAAGGTGTTGAGAAGGTGACAAATTGCTAGCCAGTATTTCTTTCACCCTGTCTGACTGTTCATTCTGTCCAATCAGCATTCTGACGGCATTAAAATTGATGAGACCAGAGCAGAACAGAGGAACTATTAACATGGTTCGTGTGTGTGTGAGGTCTGCTTATGTTGCACTTTGACTTCAGAAGTCCCCCTTGCTACTAACCCCCCAAAGAAAATTATAATTTGGAGGTTAGTAGCAAGTGTTAAAAATAATTGCATCACACCTGTTCTTATGACTAACAGCAAGAAAACTGTGTGTGTGTGTGTGTGTGTGTGTGTTTAATGTTAGCTTTAAAAATGTTGACAGGAGCAGGATTATTTTAAAATTGATTAAATGTTAAAAACATGGACTGCCTTATAATTAAAGACAATCCTTGATAATGGTATTTGCACATTATGTTTCAGTGTTTTGTCAGCAAAAATCATGACGGTAAATTATCTTGTTACCGTGATGATGTGATGTGAACGAGAATGTAGTGATCACTGAGGATAAAAAAAAACCTTTTGAATTATGAAAAGCAGAAACACTGTGGAACAAGAATCCAGCCATGCTAGCAGCTCTGCTGTCGTCCAATCACATTACCATGTCCCGTGCAGAAGTACTTCTTTTTGGATGATTTGCTTAAATTTAGCTGTTTGCTCAGCAGTTTCGGACAGGTTAGGGCAAAGTGGAATTGAACTTAAAAGGGAAACATATTATATAACATATATTATAGACAATTCAGCCAAGGATGCCTGCATTTCTCCTACAACCCACTCGAAAAGAAGACTGAGTACAGTGTGCAGATACAGGAGAGGTCACCCAGATTCAACACAGAGGAACACATATTATCAGCTAAAAGTATCAGTGAATGGATTTAACTGAATATCAATTGTAATACTGATGTGAATGTATAAAAAGTGCTATTATTGAAATATTGGATCACTAAAATGATGAAACAAAACTGCATGTAACTGAAGATATTGTGTTATGTTAAACATGAATGTAGGCTCTAATTTTCACATAGATTCTTTATATAACTTGAACATTATGAATTGTAACTTTAGTAGCAGTGTCAGGAACAGTTTGTTTAATATAACCACCATGACTCACATCATTTCTATATTCCATTTTATTTGCTGTACTATATCACTTCTTGCTGTTGCAGTGACCCATTTTCCCCGTTTCCACAATTTTGGATCATTACAATTTTATCTTATCTCACACAGAGACTATTATAACAAATAGAAATTTGGTTCTGTCTTGCCAGTGTTACGTAGACTGTAAGAGAGAACAATGGAGTCCTCTTGATGTGATTTGTATTCAGTGATTCATCGATGTCTGGGTGTAAAACTATTATATATTTAATGGAGCATCCAGCTTTTGGTTTGATTATCTTGGGTTGTTTGAAGAAGGGAGAGAGAGAGGCAGAATGAAACATGGGCAATGAGCGGTCGAGAGAGAGAGAGTGGGAAAGCAGGAGAGAAAATAAGAGAAAGTGAGAACGAAAAAAAGAGGGTCTGAGAGATACAAGATACACAATGTGAATCATCACTCTTAAAGCAAAAGTTCAACACTTTGGGAAACACACTTATTCGCTTTCAGACGGAGAGTTAGACGAGAAGATCGATACCACTCTCATGTCTGTACGCTAGATATAAAAAGGTACAGGCAGCAGCCTGGTACTTTAGCATAGCTTTAAGACCGGAAACAGAGGGACATGAAAAATGTGTCCAAGTGAAGTCAGCCAACAGAGCTGATTGAAAAACTTTAAAAAAAATAATAAATTGATTACATTTTCTCCTGCCTACATAAAATATTAAGAATTATGAAAAGGGCCGATCTTTGATATATGACAGCAAAACATAAAAACCTTCCACTGTCTATAAAACCTTCTGTCATGCTGCCTAAAGTAAAGTTGTCATAGCATGGCATTTTAGAAACTCAATTAAATCCTTTAGATAGTAGGCTGGATTAATCATTTTAACGTCAAACATATTGATGTCTGCAGTTCCTGAAGTTAGGTAATCTAGCAAGTGTGTATGTGTCTGTGTGAGTGAGACTTTCTGTCTGCCTCTATCCTCCCTCCCCCTTCTATTCTCCCCAACTCTTGTGTCTTATCCCTCCCTCACTGTCTTTCTCACAGTTCTCTCAGCATAATTACATTGCCAGACAGTTAAAAGCCGGAAACACAATAGGATTAATGTCTCAGCTGCGATACGTCTGCTGCTTTTCAACACACACTGACAAAAAAAAAAATAAAAGCAGCTTAAGGCCTGAAATATACACTATCTCTACAATCACTAGCTCTGCCTTTAGTGTTCAGGTGCTCATACCTCTTTTTTTCCAATTTCCCCGTTTTTTTCTTTTCTCATTTCATCACTTTCTCACCTGCACCTCTAATTTCATTCCTAGATACGGCAACAGAAGTACCTGCAACTGAAACTAAATTACTGAGATGTTTTTTCATGTGTCTCTTCGCACATTTCTTTTGCTGCACAAATAAAATATATAGTCAGGTATTAAAACGGTGAGGGAATCTTTTCTCAGTAAGTTACGCATACAGAAAAGCCACCACTGTAGTATTCTTACCCCTACATTGTATGTTAGTGTGAGTGTGTGTGTGTGTGTTAATTGCTTCAGTATTTGAGTCTCTGAGTGTTCTTTTAAACTCTGTCTCTTATCAGGTTAATTAAAGTTTGGTGCTTTTTTCCTTGCAAATGAATGAATAATGTTACCTCTTTAAACAATGAAAACACACTTTTTGGTTAAACCAGTCACAGTCAGACATATGTGACTATTGATTTGGGGGTTGCAAATACACATCTCTCTATTTTAAGTTCTCACAGGGCAAAAAGATGAAAAAAATGCTTTAGAGAGGCCACTACTGTGCATGCTGATTTGTTACTATAGAAACATTTCTGGTGAAATGCTGTTGTGATAACATGGAATCATGGTTTGCCAAACTATTAGTATGAAGAGAAACACTATGAAGAGAAATCTATATAATCTACACTTTGTTTTTCCCCTTCAAATAGCCCATGAATCAATTTAAAACATACAAAACTACAAAGATTTTATAGCTAGTCAGTATGGCCACCGACAGTACATGTGGAGAGTAAGTAACCACGCTGTAGGGACAGGCAATGATGCCATGACAGACCAACAGTCTGCAATTTTCAATCCAGCAAACAACTGCAGCGGGTGATTTCACTGATCCATTCCGCTCTTTGTGGTTTAAAGTGTGGAAATCTGAAAAATAATCTGGCTCTGTGTTGTCCCTCCAAGTTCTGGAGAAGGGATGGTTGCTGTAAGCTGAAGAGGAGGTACTTTTGGAGGCAGCTAGTTTGATATAAAATGTTTACTTTTTAAGCCAGGCAACATGTAATGCCCTGTTGATTCAGAAAAAGATGGGCATCAAGGGGAATTGGTACTGGAGAGTTTCTCCATGTCTGACATTGTCAAAATGATAGTAAATAATTACAATTTAAATCACTTCAGCGTTTGCTTCTATATTGTCTGACACTATAAAACACAAATGAAGGGGGAAAGAGAGAGGGGATGGCATGCAGCAAAGGGCCCGGGCCAGCCTCGAAACCGGAACGCTGCTTTAAGGACTCAGCCTTAATGGTATGCGCTCTGCCCAGTGAGCTACCGGGGGACCCCACGTTCTGCATTTTAATAGTCTGTTTAAATGCAACCACCAATCAAAACTCAGAACCAATAACTGCCATCACATAGTTGACAACACATGTTGGAGCAAGTTGTAATCTATTACTTAATAAATAGAAAAAAAAATGAATTAATGTTATATTTGCTTTGATTTATTTAATATATAATTCTGTCTTTGATGGTCATAGAACCTCTCTTTGAATTCACCCAGTCTTTCCTTTTTCTCCTCTTTAAAATAGAAACCATGTCTAAAACTCATGAAAGTCAGATTAAGAATGCTGCCGCTGTATTCCCTTAGCTCTGCCGTCTCCCCTCTTACTTCTCCCCAGCGTCTTCCTCCCATTTTTCTCTGCCACCCATGCATGTCTCACTTTCTCCCCTCTTCCCATCTCTCTCTACTTTACCAGCATCAGCAAACCAAGGTCAGCTCCATTCATTCTTCCGGAAATCGTTTTAATACCTACAGGTAGGGAGCCTGGTTTGGAATGAGGCCCAGAGTCGTGCCTTGTACAGCCCTCTGAGGGATCACATCGTCTGTTTAGGTTTGGAAAATGTCCAAGGGTCCTTGAAAGGCAGGAAGTTCAGGATTGGAATACTTTCAAGTGCCCTCTCTATAGATTAGGGTGGGATTTTGGATGTTGAATTTGGAACATGCCCAAAGATCTGAGCGAGTTAAAATTTGGAATGCTTGGAATGAAATGTCCTCTTTAAGGATAAGGTCGGGTTTACGAGTTTGGAACAGTGCCCAATTGTTCAAATAAGGAAAGGTATTGAACTTTTAAGCTTGGAACCTGTTAAAAACAAGACTTCAAAATCCTAGATATAGGTGTATGAGGGCCATGTTCAACCAAAGAAGCATAATTAACATTTAGAAGTTGGCAAAGTGTCAGACTGATCAAAGACCCCCCTGACACAGGTGTATAAAGGCTATGAATTAAGCTTGGCACAAATCCAAGCAAGCGTGCAAGTAAGGGAGCATATTTAAAGATCAGAGCCTATCAAAGTGTCAGATTTACCCGTGACCCCTGTCTGGGGAACACACGAGTCACTTATTAGGTTTGGAACAAGTCCAGGAGTCTTTGTGGTAAGTGGAGACAAAGGTGCTGATGCAGGTAAAAACGCATCCCAGTGCTGAAGAGAGATCATGTTACTTATGCATATTCCAAATATCTCTCTCTCTCTTTTTTTACATTGTAGTATATTGGTTTGAAATTTAGATATATTTATTTTTGCAATATACCGTTTTCATTCATATTTCTCTCCATTTCCACATAGATAACAGGATTGAATAGTGGGAACTGAGACCACGGCAACCAGGAATTCTTGTCAAAATCTAACTCCTTTTCCAAGGACAAATACCTGCAAGAATTCTCCAAACCTCAAGAACACTAACATGGTCCAACCTTGAAATGCCATGATTATGTCAATATAAGTGGATCAACTTTTCAGCTGCAGCAGTTTCTATCATTAACATTCATTATTATCAATCAGTATTTGTGTAGGTGGAATTGTTGTTCTTTTGAAAAATATAAGAACATAATATTTATAAGGAATATAAAGTTATATAAAACTGTGAATAAACCTCATTTTATGATAAATAATATGCTGTTCTGTGTTTCAAATCAAATTTCTATTATGGTGAGAAATTTCAGTTTTCCTATCAACGAGGGCATGATACATTCTCAATATTTAAAAGATGGGGGGAAGATTTCGACCCAAATAGCAAATACACATGCACACATAGTCCTCTGAATATAACAACATACAGTCCTTATTACAAAGCAACCAGGGTTTACAGAGTTATGTTAGTGATCTCTTGTCCCCATTGTAAAAGATTGTAAGAGCAGAATTTAATTAGAGCCTCTGCAATGCTTTGTGCGCTGCATGTGTGTGTGATGAGTCTTAAAGGCACCTTTACTGTTTAAGTAATAATGTGTCTTTCTTTCAATGTAGTTGAAATGCCAGGATCACAGAAACATGTCTCGTACAGTGACACATGATCTATGAAAACTAGTTCCAAAACGTGCCGATCTACACCACCAGAGAAATAACAGAGACTAGTGTATCCATTACACTAGTGTATTCTGCAATTAAAATGCCCAACAATGAAAAAGCATGTAAAATGACAGATGTGCAGTCAGGAATTATTTATACAGTGAGAAACACAGAATCATGATATATAATGCAGAATGAACACATTAACATACAAACACACTCATATAAACATACTCATACATGTTCACGCAGCCTAAGTATACCATATAGTGAGGACATCAAAATATATAAAAAAACATGTAGTGAGCAGTGAGGGGGTAGGAGAGAGGGAGCATGCGTGCTATTGCTGCTTCCCTGTGCATGTTTTGAGTCCCTGTGTGTTTGAGTGTGTGCGTGTGCGCTCTTCCTACCTTGACCTGTCCAACGTAGGCGTGATCCTTCTCCTCAATGACAGTGAGGTTCACCGGCAGTGAAGAATCGAACAGCGGGTCATTGTCATTAACATCTGTCACCACAATGTTCACCGTCGCAGTGGAGGTCTACACACGTACACACACACAAATTTGTGTTACTATTCTGGACAGTTCAAAAAACCAAGGCTGAATTTGGTCTTCCATTTAACATCTTTGACTAGCGTCGGAAAGTTTTGCTCTTTGTGATGGATTATCAGAGTGCCCAGGATGAATTCATCTTCAAATTTCACAGGTTTTATTTTACTAAGTCTAATTCTCCCTCTTACTAACAGCTCCCTTATGTAACAAACTAAAGAGCCCATTTTGCTTGCTAATTAGCTGCACTCTGGTCGTCCTGGCTGTCCCATCTCATTGCGCTTCAAACAACTCTTCACTGCAAAAATAGATTTAAAAGCTGTTCACCAATGGTCCACTTCACATCTTTCCTTTCTATGTTAAAAAGGATATTTGTGTTAAGATATGCATACTTAAGAAAGACGTGAAAATTACTTAAGAAGGGTAGGCAAGAGTAAAAGACTGCGTGAAAAGATGCAGCCCCCTCAGTCACTTCTCCACAGCTGTAAAATCCTGTCTCATAAACTGCTGTTAATTCCATTTCTAATCAATTATATGGCAGCCCTTCAAGAACAGACAGCTCCGTTTGTTTAATTAGTTAAACACACCACATGCTATTGTTCTGTTAACAAAAGTCTGCTGGGACATGACAGGAGCGCTCATTCTGAGGAAACTCCGAACAGCGCAACAGTCTTAAATGTAAACAATTATTGCGGACAAACCACAGATGTTGATGGTGTGACGATAATTTGAAAAACAGGAAATTGATTGGTGATGTATACTGGAAAACTGGAAAATCAGTGCCAACAAAAACTGGAAATGTAACAAACTGAATTGATCACCTGAAGCAGCAAGTGTGATGCATATGTTTGGAGGGGATTCATTAAAAAATCTCTTTTTACAGAAATAGAATCTCACTGTTACACAACCAAGCACAAACAGATGGTACCAAATGAGGGCAGATAAGCAGAAAAGAGAGAAGCTGATAGAGGTGGTCACCAATTTCTTAGTGGGGGTGGGGGGTGTGTGGGGGGATTTTACTTTTACAGAAGGAAAATGGGAGGAGGTGGAAAACCAGGGAGAGCTAACTGATTCACAACAGTGGGATGGATGAAAAGAGAAAAAGCAGTGTGTGTGGGAGAGTGACAATCACAGAGGTGACAACAGGCTGTTGGGGTTGGCAGGGCACACTGTGATGCAAGTAAATTTGAGGTTAAGAGCTCACAGTTGACAAAACAGTTTGTCTCAGTGCCAGTATATGTAAAGTAGAATGAGCTGTGATAAAATGAAAAGGCATGCTGTGAGCAACACACAGGCAGACACAGAGAGGTGCAGTGAGCTCCATTTTTCATCAGGGGGCTTTAAGCACATCATTTTTTGATAACTGCACACCTCAGAGTTTATTCTCTTGCTGATAGCATGGCAATGTGCCAAAGTTTTACACCCACCACCCAGGAGACACCATATTTTGAAGGTTTCAGCTCTACCATGCATTGTATCTGGATTATTTAGTCATTTAAGCCATTCCTTTGTGCCTTAGACATCCATTGTCCAGAAACCATTGCAAACATCAGTAAGCCACAGTGTTGCACTGAGTGACATGTTCCTTTATTACGAGTCAATCCCGCATACACCATAATGCTGCCGGAAATACTCACTAGTGCATAGTGCACCAAATATGGAGAATAGCATCAGTTCAGGCACAAAACTGAATCCGTAATTGCATTATCATCATTCATGCAGGTGTACAGCGCGGCATACTACCTGACACGCCTCACTATGACTCTGCCGATACGCTCATGACAGTGGCGTTTGTGGCCACTGTTCTCTCTACCACCCCGACCTTAAATGACAAGACCCAAGTATCTGACTGAAATGTATTAAACCAAAGCTGAAAATAGTCCCCAACAAATGCACTGTTTAATTATTTTTCAGTAATGGTGACTAAAAAACTGCAGTGCCCAGCTGACTTTGAACAATATGTGTGACCCATTTTTCAAAAGTCATGTCTTTAGTAGCAATGAATAAGCTTGGGGCTGAGTGCTGCATACAGTAGAGATGTTGGAAAGTATTTTGGTTGACTTTTCATGGGAGTTGTTCACATCAACAGCCTGTTTCTTTAAACTAGCGAATAAAGTCATTTTTACCTTAATTAATGTAGCTACAGCAGCGCCAATTCACAGTATTTAAATGTCGGAGCTGATTCACATGCCCATGGCGTGATACAGTACTATATAGCTCATTTGACAACAGGACACTGTCCTGCACCATAGTCTAAGTTGTACCCTATGATGCCCAGTGTCCTTACAGTGGAGCTGGTTTACTGCACCAGCTTGTAAGGCAGTATGATGGATTCACTGGCCAAATAGCCAATTAGGCACTTTGTAGTCTGACACTCTCACAACAGGACATTTAATAATGGGGGACACCGACCATGTGTGTGTGTGTGCACGCATATGAAGACAACCCAAGGCCCTTCAAGTGATGCTGATTAATGGGCCTGTATAAGGCAACTACACCCCAATCTTCTCTTCTCCTTTTTCCATTTCTTCCTTTCTTTGTCTTACCTTCTGTCTCTCTGTGTAGCTCATACCATTCCCCTCTCACACTACTTCTCCCTCTCTCTATTCACAATCCTCCATCCTTTTTTCTCTCGTACTAAATATAATGGAATGTCAAGCAGAAAAATGTCCAAACTACTTTTAGCCGTATTCTTAAAGACCTTAGGGGCACAAAGATAATACACTAATTGTCAAGGTCCAGAGAGCTATTGACTAAGTATATGTGTGCATGTCTGTGAGTGTGTATGTGTAAAGGCTTCTTTATAGAACTGTGTATGAACACATGGTAAAACTGTTCAGGTAAAAAAGAGCCCCCTGAAGACTCCTTACATCTCCCTCCCTTCCTCACTCTCTCCAGCTTCCTCCCACTTGTTCTCTCCCATCATATCGTGTGGGAGGGTGTGTGAGAAGGTCAGAGTATTCAAATCAGCATTTTCTCTCCTCAGAGGGACCTTAAACTTTACCTTTTGCTTTAATTAACGTGGAGGGGGGGGGGGGGGGGGTTAGAGAGAAGGAGGAGGAGACAAACATGTTTTAATGCTAGACTAATAGGTGGATGACGAGGGAGAGAAAAGAAGAAAGAAAGGGAAGCTGATGAAAGTCAGAGGGGCAGGGAGGAAGGGGAGAGGGGAGGGCTGGGGGACTCCATCCAATGTCTTCATTTGACTTTCATGGGAGAGCGACTGAAGATTTGACTTTTAAAAGAGGAGAGAAAAGAAGAACACAAACAGAGAGACGGAGAAAGTGACTCTGGTGACCTGTGATCAATTAGGTGAGTGAGAAAGTGAGGAAGGGCACACACTCCGTTGTCTTTGCAAATCAGCTCTTGCAGAGGACTAAACAAGATGGGTTTTTTGCCATTTTGTATATTGGCATGTTTATTCAGACAACATCCACACTAAGCCAGTTAAATCTGTGGATACAGTTTGTGTGAAAACGACACAACTTCAGGTCGTTCAAGTGCCAAAAAGATTAGGAAAATATCTCTTCTTCTTGTTTCTTTCAGTTGGAACTTGTACTACAAAGTTTTTGAACTCAAGAGAGTTTGATCCTAGACCCCGAGAGTGAAAGAAGATTTTTGCCTTATGAAAGTCTGAGGATTGAAATGTCATAAATACAAGGGAGTACAGGTGATTGCCAGTTTAAAGGATTTTTGGGGTTCTTTCACAGTTCAAATCAGAAAACTGATGATCACACTCAGCATCTGCTACGGATTTTAACAGACATAGCCTGGTTTCTCTGCAGAGTCCCTCAGCTGGTTGAATTTCTGTTCTACCCCCTCAAGGTTACACGATCTTTACTGCTCCACAGCTCCCCAACTATGCCCGGGCAGACCTACATCACTGTTTTCAAAAACTTCATTTTACAATTCTTCTGGCCGTTAAAGTTGTAGACAAAATGTATTGTTACAAACAGATTTTGGCTTTTTATTCTGATGATGATGATTAGTACTATTTCTGAATGAGAAGTTTTCCCACAGATTGTCTGTAATATCCCTCTTTTCACATAAAGCCGTGGCAGTTCACTGTGAAGGATTCCGTTTCCCTCCTAGAAGCCACTCACTTTAATCCCATTGGGGAAATGAAACAACTCAAGTAAAGACAACCAGTTAATATCTGGGTGGTACAGCTCTTTTTCTTACCCCATCTGGGTGTCCGTCTGAGGCTGTGACCACCAGGGTATAATAATCCAGGGATTCCCTGTCCAGAGGCTTGTCCAGAACCAAATACCCTGAGCTGGAGAAAGAACACACAGAGAGTCCTGTTTGTAAGCACAAGTACAACAAGTAAAAAGGACCAAACAGAACAGAACACTGTTGTGTAGAATGCATTGGTTTTCATAACCTAGACCCAAGTCTTTGATTGCTAATCATGTTGATAACTGTCATGGTGATACTTCCAGCCATTAGTAAGTAGTTTCTATGCTAACTCTGGTAACATGGGAAGATTTGGAAACCAATCTTGTTTTCTCAAAATTTTTATTACTCTTTATATACACTGCTTTGGAGAAAACTTTTCAGACAGTTGGCAAACACTGACAACCACTGCATAATGTGTATTTTTACTGTGATTATGGGTACTTTGGAGATGCAGATGGCTCCTCATACATATCACCTCACCCACAATGATATTTAGGAATGCCGTCTGCCCTTGGGTAACAGAGTTTATATACTAAATACATCAAAACTACAGGAAGATCTTTGAATCTGAATACTAGTTAATTACACAAAAAAGGTGACATCAATATATGGGTTTACTGGTAGATAATATACAACATGAACATGCACTTTGTAATGTAATTAAATGAATTATACAAAACAGTAGAAAGGTTAAAAACCAATAACCAGCACCCTGAATACATTTTTCTATAAGCACAGGGTGTGAACTATTAGCACGGTTCTTTGGTCGTATGATCTCAGACTCCAGTTACACAGATCAGTATTCTAATAATGTCCAAAAGAAGCGAATAGATTCAAGTCAGATTTAAGAGCAAATGAAAAGTAAAAATAAGTAAAATGCTCTCAGATCAACAGCTTCAGTCCAGCCTGTCTGAGACTTCTGACCAATCAAAACCAACAGAAACCTTTGATGTTGGCCTTCATTGATTCCACTTTTTTATTTTCCAACGGATAATGATTGAAGGGTTTCTAATTTAAGCTAATTTCATGAATTAGAAACCATCTGAAAGCACACTTTCTCCAGATATTGACATTGTGTGTAGGTGTGTGTTGATGCGTAAGTAAATGTGTGTGTGTAGGTGTGTGTGTGTGTGTGTGTGTGTGTGCGCGTGCGCAGATGTTAAGTGGTCTACAGAGGGAAAGATGTGAAGCTGTGTTTTTATTAAACCAATTAAGAGATGGTTCATGTATATTTATGGATGATTCATGAAAAGCACTGTGAACATGTGCACATACTTGGGCAGATGCGCGCACACACACACAAACAGTATTTTCAAATTTTTAACCACAAACGTTGACACATTTTCTTCACATGCATACAGCCTTCAAACTAAACATCTGCTAAATGTGTGGAGCACTTACAGTAAATCCCATTGTTCAGGATGTCCAAGATACTGTCAGGTCCATAAGTATTGGGACATCGACACAATTCTCATCTTTTTGGCTCTATACACCACCACAATGGAGTAATTGTAATGGGTAAAAGTAATGGGACAATCCACTCAAGAGCTATTTCATGGACAGGTGTGGGCTATTCCCTCGTTATTTCATTATCAATTAAGCAGGTAAAAGGTCTGGAATTTATTCCAGGTGTGACATTTGCATTTGGAATCTGTTGCTGTCAACTTTCAATATGACATCCAAAGAGCTGTCACTATCAGTGAAGCAAGCCATCATTAGGCTGAAAAATCAAAACAAACCCATCAGAGAGACAGCAAAAACACTAGGTGTGGCCAAATCAACTGTTTGGAAGAAGAATGTTAACCAATTTGGGAGGATTTAAGGGACCCATTACTTTTGGTCCCTTAAAAAGTGGGAGGCACATATAGCAACTGTTGTAATTCCTACTCCGTTTGATGTAAATACCCTCAAATTAAAGCTGAAAGTCTGCAGTTTAAGCACTTCTTGTTTGTTTAAATTTCAAATCAATTGTGGTGGTGTATTAGAGCCAAAAAGATGAGAATTGTGTCGATGTCCCAATATTTATGGACCTGACTGTAATTCAAATTGATTCAAAAAAGAATGGTGATTAACCTCCTCAAAGCTCATCTCTTGCATCCTGTACTGATGCTCACCCTTTAATTTCTGTGTTAAAGTAATCTGAATCTTTTGGCTATTAGTGATCCATCAATGCCAGTCCCCTTGCAAAATGGCACACCATTAAGGTGCTCTCCCCATGCGCTTCTGGAGTATTTAACGGAGCCAAATATTGTACAAAAGCACTGAAAGGTCACTCCATCATGAGCCAAAATAAGCTACATGGCAAGTTGCACGTGCCCAGAAGAAAAAGAACAACTTGAACACTCAGTGCCATTAAGGAGAAAACATAGCTGAGGCACTGAAAGATTTTTGCAACATGTTGGAAGATTTCTTAATGTCCAAGAGAACCGAACCTATAAAACATTCCTAGAGTGCAGAAATGAAAGGTTTTCAATTCATTTTAATCTTTGCTGTCATGGATTTCTGTAAAGCAGACTTTACTTAGTCCTTCTCCTTCGTCCTGCTTTAAAATCCTCATTTGTCTGTCACTCTCGTCCATTGTTTCCTTCCCAGCTCTCTAACATTGTGTCACTCATCTGTTACTCTGTCCCTGCTCTGTTCTCTTATCTCTTTTTCCAACCCTTTACCTTTCTTTCTCTCCCTCTTCTTATAATTCTGCCCCTTCTCCTGCAGTTTTTCACCATAATTTCTTTTGTTTCTATATCTCTCCCCCTCCCTCTAGAAATGTAGATAGGATCTTTCCCCCAGAATAAGAAATGCATTTTTAATGAGCAATAAATGAATAAATACAAGAAAAGCCCTCAGAGTCTGTGTGTGTGGTGAGCATGTGGGAGAGAGTATGGGTGTGTTTATGTGAAGCCTTCGGCAGAGATCTAGCCCTGAATGATATCATTTAGACTGCATACTGCACACACACAAACACACAGATTATTACTACATACTTGAACATTGCAGTGGTTGCACAGCATGCACATAAGCGGGACACACACACAAATTTCAGATATTCACAAAATGAAATGAAAAAGGGGTAGTGCTTTAGTTTCTGATAATATTAACTTCAACAAGCACGTGCACACTTACTTCTGCTGTAGTACAAAATGTCCATAGCGATCTCCGCTGTGGATTTTGTAGGTGATGGGGTCCCTCTCCCGATCCACTGCCTTAAGTAGTAAACAGAAACAAACACACACATTCAAACATATATTCATTTCTATCAGCAGATTCTAGTCTTACTGTATATGTTGTGTACAGCAGCAGTTTGCTACCAGGGGTACTTCCACCACAGGAGGCACTTCTGCATTTGCCATTGGATTACGTGCAAAGATTGTGGAGTAAATTACACTTTGGTTTGCAACTGCAACCGAGCAGAGCATTTGAAACTGTTAGCTAAAGTAATTAATAAACAGTTGCAATACTTAGCTAAAATTTATGGATTAACACTTTCAATAGTTAGCTAAAAATAATGGATAAACAAATTATAGTTAGCTAAAAATAATAAACATATAATATAATTGGCTAAAATGAATGGATAAGCGTTTAAAATACCTCAAAGTTATCAACAAACTGTGTGTGTGTGTGTGTGTGTGTATGAGTGTATGAGTGTACCTGCAGATTAAGCAGTGTAGCTCCAGTCCTCATAGCTTCGCTAATCTCCAGTTTGTACTGTTGCCGGGGGAAACGGGGAGGGCTCTGGTTGTTTGGGGGCAAAACTTCAATATAGACCGTAGTTATGGATGACCTAAAGAGAGAGAAAGAGAATGTGAAAAAATAGAAGAGAATGGGGTATGGCAGACAGGGCAGACGGAGAGAGTACAGACAGACAATAAGTGAGAGAGGAGGATGAGAGGAGAAAAGGACGTGGAGGGCAGTACAAGAGGCCAGTGGGTAAAAAAAAATAAAAAGAAGCTGTGTCAGGGAGGGTGAATGGTCTATTATTTAAGTTAAGAGCAGCTGGCCAGTGTTTGTTTCTTTGTACTTCATGCTGTGTTTAACTAATCGATAAGACCATGAAGTCAACACCAGTGTGAGTGGCAAAGAGACTAGACAGCGCTCTGCTGCAGTCTCTTACCAGGGCTTAAGGTTTCTTTTGCGCAGTATAACAAACTTATCCTGCTGTTTCAACGAATCATGTGGGGGCCGGTGCAGTTTTACGGAGATAAATCTTTTATTTAATTCATTTTAATAAAAGCATGTCCAGAGTGACACCCATCTTGTTAGGGCAGTATTATATTATCCTTTGCTGTGCCCTTAATTAAATGCAGTGTTATGAACCTTATTATGCAGCGTGGCATATTTGAAGACCCTCACAATATTAAACTATTAACACCTAAATGCGAGACCTGCACTAATATTTATACTTGCATAAACAATATCATTAGTATGACTATTATTAAGGGTTTTGTACACATGTCCAGAACTGTTACATAACCAGGCAAACTAAACCAACTGTTCTGAAGTGGATTCAGAAATTGATTGATGACGCCAAGAGAAAATGCATTTGGAGTGGTATCTGACAATAGGTTGTTTCACTTTGTTATATGAAGTCTTAATTACACAGTGTTTACTTCCCCTCTGATTAACAGCTTTGGTTGTTCAATAAGTTGTATTCAGTGACATTTTTTTAATCAACATAACACTTATTCCAAAACAGCATGTCACCGTAATGACCTACAATTGACAGGGCTGTTTATTTCCAGCGCTGTAAACAAGCTTGTGTCCTGTCAGTTTTTCTAGTGTTTGATTACCTGGGTGACAGTTTTCAGCCCTCTGGCAAATCGACATAATTGGGAGATAACATACTAACGGCAAATTAAACTGAAACTGAAAACAGAATTGATATCTGCTATATCAATTATTTTAGGTCTAGAATTTTGATTCCGGACAACTCCTTAAAAAAAAGAACAAGAAAGCAGGGATTAGGAGTCAATAATGACTTCAAAATAAAACACTCCACCGAGAACACAACTTTGAGGGGACAATACTACAGGTTTAGTTATATACTCCACTTCTATGAAATAATGCTAATCGCTGTGTATTACTCACTCATGGTGAAACTGTACAGTGATAATAGTATATCTATATACATTACATACAAAAAAATGTATAGATGAAGCCTCAGATCTCATCTATCAATCTAAAAAGGAAAATATCTTGCACCTTTCCACAGAGGTAAAAATAAATATATTTAATATATTATATCTAAATCCACCTTTTTCACCCTTAAGTAGCTTTAAAGTTAAACATTTAAAATAAAGTAAAAAATTATTCAAATGATTCAGTCATATTTAGTATCTTAGAAAATGACTGGCCGAGCAAGCTGGTCAGTGAGGTTTACAGGATGAAATATATTGAATTGTTTACCTCATATGAAAACAACAGTGGTTCACAGAAGATCGTGTGGATGAAAATTTCTCATTAGGAAGAAAGGAATTTTACTACCAAGTTACAAGACTAATATTACATTTTGTCAAATTGGTTATTACACTTCTCATTCAATGGGTTGGAAAAAGCCCTAATTCACTCGTTTGACACTAGTGATGGTAGGTTTTACTCACCCTGAATTTCAGGTGAGTAACCGCAGGGATTTAGTTTGTGTTCCTACTTGGCAAGAGTGTGGTGTTTCAGCAGGGAGAGAAGGGAGAGATTAACTCCACTCAAACTGGATCATCGACTGAAACAGCCAAAGAACCCCGGGTCTAAACAATAGCCTACAAAATCTGTTTACGTTCACAACAATAAATAAATAAACAAACAGATAAAGGCTGGAAAAAATGTAAGCCACGAGAGAGCGTGAAAGCCAGTGTTTTATTAAAACAATTCAGATGGCATTATTGATGAAATCCGATTGAGGGAGTGGAGATTATTCGGTCGTGGTTTCTTCTGTAGCTGGGGCCCATTTCTCCTTCGCATGCCGAAAACCTTCGTCAACCCATGGAAGCAATTCTTTCTTTCTTACTTTATATACATTATCCATTTCACATGGTTACATATAACTGTTCCTACTTCTACAGTACACACAAACACAAACCCACACGTGCGTACATACAAACACTAATTTGCACATCGAATTATTGTAGAATGTAGAAAAAATGAAATTGAGCTTAACAGACTTATATTTGTGAACAAGTTCTGTCTTCTTAAAATGTGTGTCACCACTCGGCCATGCTGCACACACAAATAACCTCCACCTCTCCAGTCACTAAGAGCTATTTGGTGGTCCAGCAAATCATTATTGGGTTAGATTAGTGTTTGGGCGAGTGCACTTCACCGTCCTGTTTGTATTTTTCTGAACTCTCAGCATCAAGTTGCTGCTCTTATAATTACTCTTTGGTGTACATTCGATGATTTTTAGCCGTGTTTTTTAGTGGTTTGTCTCATGAGTGTCTAACTTACCACATACGTGTAGATTTTTTGATCAATACTGCTCTCCACACCAGCCACATAACAGCTCACACTTTATATAATTCTAGGCAACATTCTTCAAGTCTATTTTCTTTCAGCCTAAGCATCAACTACATTGATGTTTATTGGGCTCTGAGGACTGTATGCACAGCAGTACTGTGGCTGACTTAACCCAGTGTGGATAGATACTGTGGGTAGATACTGATCGAAGACTGCAGCTGCTGTTGGCATGATGCTTTTGCTATGGGGCCGTGCACACAAGCGGTTTATCTGCTACATCTATTGAATGAAAACGTTTTTTTTGTGGCTATAGACTGAGGCTAATTTTAATATAATGCATTTTACCAGAGGTGTAGACTTGAGTTTGGGGCTATACATTTAGGACTTGGTGTTAACTCTGGACAGTGCCAAATTTGTGACTTCTGTTGGGCAGTATCACTTTAGTTATGTATTTTTATTTTTCAAGTGGTGAGAAGTGTAAAAGAATACTTTGTTCTTTCAGCATGGTGAAGTCGGATTGTTTGATGCTTTAACAGGACTTTTGCGTTTCGAGGTCAGACTGATGTGGTATGTGTTTAGCTTGGATCATGGGCAGGTGGGGTGGGGATGCAGTTAGCCAGTACCAAAAAAGGAGACATGCGTCTCTCAGTAACTGCAAAGTTGTCTTATTTACATGTTATGCCTTCTTAGCTGGATGTCTACAATCAGGAATCACCTGCTTTAGTTTAGGGTTAGAGCTGTGTGAACCCAGGGACTTCTGAAGTGCTGCAGCGGGCTGTCATCGTGGCTAAAGGTAAGCTAGCTGTTTGAGCCATAATACCTAATAGTAAGCAATGCAGTACCTCCAAACTGTATGCCGGATGCTTTTGGCTGCTGCTTACATTTTGGACA
Organism: Nannoperca australis; assembly: GCA_036023655.1. Lineage (NCBI taxonomy): Eukaryota > Metazoa > Chordata > Actinopteri > Centrarchiformes > Percichthyidae > Nannoperca > Nannoperca australis. The sequence goes on from JAVQJD010023248.1 coordinate 20,351, forward strand.
CAGCTGTCCTGTGGGTGTGCAGTATTTGGAGTTGGAGCTGGGCCACGTAACAAAAGTAAAAGTAAGTCATAATAACTAATATTTATTTAGTCATTGATTTATTTTCATACATTTTTTAAGTAATTTGCCCAACACTGCTTGCAACTTGCAAAACAACGCCCAATACTACATGCCTCTTAAAGTACAGCGCTAAATGATCACCCAATCTTGATCTCATTCTAGCAATTTATCTAACATCTTATCCTATCTTATCTGTTCTCTCTGGTGGTGCCCTCTTTTCTCTCTTACCCTACGGTTTGATGAAAGAATAAATGAGACCCCCGAGCGTAAAATGTTGTCAGTATTCTGGGGGTGCATCTAACTAGGCCATGCAAAAGCACTTCTAATCCGAACGAAACATGTAACTTAAGGGCTCTTGTTCCAGACCACAAACATGGAGAGATGTAATACTCACAAGCTGAAATCCAAAGTCTTTAAAAATTGCTGTCAGTCATGTTTTATTGGCGCCAGCAAGTAAGAGGAGACAAAGCTCATTCTGGGTCCTGACCCACAGTTTTAATAAATCAGGTCGCAGAGATAGATATTGATTTGTTATGCGGGTTATGTTTTCAGCCGAGATAAACAAGGGGTCTGGGGAAATTTGGGGACAATCTGGGAGCCAATCACTGGAACCTCGTCAATCTGCAGTGGTTCACATTCTGTATTGATTTGGCAGCTACACAGCTGGAGCCACATACGATTCTATTTTTTATGAGGACTGAGAAACACTGTTGGAGAAAGCAATACACATTGAAGTTCTAACAAGTAAAACATTATATTTGATCATTTTAATACAGATGAAAGTAAGCATGTTTAACATTTAAGGTACTGTAAGGTATGTGTTTTGTGAAACTGAACTGATCTATTAGACACAGTAGATTGCTTCAGTTTGGGTAAATCTAAGCATATATCAATGGGTCAGTATTAGCTGAAATAAAAGACAACCAAAATCTGATGCTTTATCTACTGAACTTCACTGTGTTTTGTCCACTTCAGCCTGCTAGGGTTGAGCCTTCTGCTGCGTATGTAAGAAAACTAAATAAAACTGGGCTCACCTGCAAATCGCACGGTTTCACTTAACTCACATGCTAATTACCATTAGCAAAAAGCATGTGTACCAAACATTCAGGTAGCAGCTTCGTAATCTAAGCGACTAGCGGCACTTTCACCGCAAATGTTGCCAGCAGCAGATACCAATAGTCACTAATTTACATTAATTCCATGAGTAACTTAATGACAGACCAAAATTGAACTTGTCTCTTGTCTGGTTAAAGTTCTCTCTGCAGCTGGTGTTGATTGAGCATAATGAATCACCCAATAAGTGCAGTTTCTCCCTATTTTTCACCTTCAACAACTTTTTAAATATATAATATATATATATGTTAAAGTATTACAAGTATATAACAAACCTATTTGACCAGATTCACACTGGGATTAAAATGGCAGGCTAGTTAGTGTTTTTTTTTAACTGCTGATAACCAGGTACCAGGGAGTTGATTACATTTGATAATACAAGCCTAGCTTAGTCACGTCAGTATTGCACTGTGCAGCTTTTCCTCAAACAATGTTTTAGTTAAAAAATATTTATTAAAATGTTCCTGTGTGTCTGTAACTAAGTCTTGCTTTTGTTCTCTGCTTCTTGTTTAAAGAGAAAGAACTTTGCTTGTTTGTTTGTTTCAGCAAGGACACTGCAGTGCTAATTTATCCTTTTGTTGAGATATTCCAAAGTGCAAAACACAAAGAACTACACCCAAGTGTGCTCTGAGTATCAGCGAACAAGCTGTAGCTCAGCTTGTGTGGCTATTGTTTTCATTGATGTCAAGTTCAAGTTGAGTATTCCTTATGTGTTTGTATGTTAGATGATAAATAAGAAGACAAGAAAACTAAAAGGAAAATTAAAAGAGGGACAACATGTATCAAAAGGAGCTATCACCTTTTCATACATGTTGTCCCTCTTTTCAGAAATCTGCAAAAACACATGGCTTGTTCCCACTGAGTGCCTGTTTTATTATGTTTTCCTGTGTCAAGTTGAGGCTCGGTGCAGCAAAAAACACTAAAGGAAACTAACTCTGCCAATGCAGCTTCTACATCAATCTGTGGAGCCTCATAGATAGATTGTGTTCCAGTGGGTGAATGGTTCAATGGCTGGACTCGCTTCTGTTCTCCGATATTGCACGGTAATTGCTAAAACTAAGATTTTACAATTTAACTTCTGTCTTTCAGACTTTAGCTACCTCATCAATACACACAGAGTTACAAAATATTTGGAGCAGCTGCTCTTTCCATAAAATAAAAGTCGGGCAGTAGCCTGTGAGTTGGAGAAAGTTATGGCTCCTTATTGAGGCAGGGGAGAACAAAAAAAAAAAAAATTCACCTTATCAAGTCAATGGTTATCCTTAAAGGGAAAATACACCACCTGTCATGTGTCTGTCCACTCAGTGTTGATGTTATAGAGCCAATTGAAGAAATACATCCCTCAGTGAATGCTACATTGGCAGAGAAAGCTGTTTTTTCTTGCTGCATAATTGGTTGTTCTTCCGGCACCACTGCCGTCATAGTGACGTAGATGGAGGCACGGAAGAACTACGGGCTATTTGCCGTTCAAAAACAAAACATGTTCTTTTAGCTTGTAAACTAGACACATTTCCAACAGCGAAAATGCCATCCCAAAATATGAGTGCAGAAAATGCTATGGACGAGGACACATTTACAGGGCGGTTTTGGCTGACTTGGATATTCAGCTGTATTCATTCTAGCCAAAATACATAGATAAGGAAACGCAGGAGACAGAGGCTGCGTTAGCCGGTGGAGATCATCCCAAACCTGAGCTGGTGCTGCCTTTTTCTAGATACTAAATAATTCTGCTGCAATCAATGTCAGCGTGGGGAGTTTTTGCTGTTGCTGTCACTGTGTGTGTGTGTGTGTGCGTGTGTGTTGCTGTTGTATCTAATAAACATGCCCTGACGGTAACATTATAGCTACATGTGAAAAAGATCAAACTGCAGGAATTAATTGACTTGCCAACATTGTGCAACTTTGATAAGCAGCAGCTGACTTGCTCAGAGGGGGTAGAAGCTGCATGCATCCCGGTACATGTAGGTACTGCCGGTACGGCTCAACTGGCAGGACAACTCAGTTTTATTCAGTCAACATAGCACTCACTGAGGAATGCATTTCTTCAATTAGCGCAATTTACCACCAACACTGAGTGGACAGCCACATTACAGGCGGTGAATTTTATCCTTTAAGAATGCGACAGAGTGCATTATATTTAGTTTCTTTTACCATCCATGGCATTTATTCTAGATTCCACGTGTGCTGGCATTTGCTGGAACTGCCCCTTCTCTGAAATGCAAATCATTTTCTTTCCGTTTCTCAGGAAGAACTAGTAACTAGTAGTGAGCCACCCTTTTAAGATTATGCTTTACTTTTCTCCCGTTTCTTCTTCCCTTCTCACACTTATACTGTGAATTGTCTTTTATTGGACCCCTTTAATGTAATTTTCCAATATAAAACTAGAATTCCTTATATTTTTCTAAAAATGAAAATGACTGACCTGAAAATGGTGAACAGATGGAGAGAATGGTGGGGAAAGAGTAACAAAAAGGGAGCAATGGAGAGTAATGTAAAGTGCCTGACAATGAGTGTGAAAGCTTTGGAAATCTGATGACCTTTCAAGCCTCAGCTCCAGCCAAACCGAGGAAAAGACTGATGAAGCAGACAGAGAAACCCTTACCTTCTATGAGGCAAAGGCCCATTGTCTATGGCTTCTACAGTCAAAGCGTAGCTCCGCCCAACAGTGAGCTCGACACCTGATGCCACCGTAATGATCCCACTGCTGTGAAAACAGTTCATTTAGAATTACATGATAATGAAAACTTTTATTCAAATTACTAAATGAACGTGGTAAGTGTAGCCTGTTAATATGAATACTTTTTTAAAATTTATTCTGAGACCACTGCAGAGAAAATGCTTTCACACTGCAAGTTTGATTGTTTTGTCACCCCTTTGGTTTCTCCAGGAAATCTTCCTAGAGACAGACCACCAAATGTCTCATCAATGGCCTTATATGTCTATGTGGTAATTACTTATCATAGTAGTTTGATGAATGAGACACTGATATATGGGTGAAAAATACCACTGACACCATCATTAAAAACAATAACTGTTTGGACAGAGCCAGACTAGCTGTTTACACTTGTTTTCAGTCTTAATGCTTAATGCTTAATGCTAAGCCTCATATGTAGCTCACACACGTGAGACTGGTATTAATCTTCTCATCTAACTCTTGGCAAGAAAGAATATTTCCCAAAATGTCAAACTATTCCTTTACATTATTAATACAAATCAAAATAATAATACAATGCCAGTGATAGATTTACCTGTTGCCAATAAGAAAATGTCCCTGGTCACCAGCTAAGATCCGGTAGGTGACCTGACCGTTGGGACCGGCGTCCAAGTCAACTGCTGACAGCTGGGGGGGGAGGGGAAATAGTTCTGTGTTTCTAAACTCTCACACACATATTTTTACAACATAATGAAAGATGTAGTTTCAATTTCACATTATGTCAGACTCACCATCCATATCAAGTGTAATCATTGTTGTAAAATGAAACCACGTATTAAATGTTTGTACCTGTAACACAGTTTGTCCAGGCATCATATCAGTAAACAGGTTGACATTATAAGAGACATTAGCAAAAGTTGGAGTGTTGTCGTTAGCATCCAACACCGTTATCGTCACGGTAACTGGAATGCTCTGCTGGACGCCGTCTGATGCTAAAAGCTGCAGAGACAAACACAGAGAGACAGATAAAAAAAAAATGTAATAATAGGATATATACTGTATTGTTTTGACAAGAGCAAAACAAAATAAGTTCCTCTTGTAGAAAATGTTACAATCAGCTCAGCTATAAAAAGCTACCTTTTGAGAATTTTGAGGTGGACGGACTGTGTACTCAGTATGTCCTTGACATCTTGATAGTGTCTGTTTCCTTGTTTCTTTTGAGGCAGAGTTGTTTTGTGCTTTTTCAATCTAAATCCCTGTTGTGGTTTTATTTATACTTTTTGTTGGTGCAACTTATAACTCTTGAAACTTTTTTATATAATCTTTCCCGACTGTCTCCTTTATATTTAATTTCACCTACACAATTCAATCTTCACGATGATTGATGTTCCCAGCTGCCTTTAGTAAATATAAAGTCAGACTAAAATATGTATGAAACACAACAAGAGCCATAAACAAACATTTATGTCCAATTTAAAGCACCTTCTATGTTGTTTCTTCGAAGTAATTTCTTACAGGAATAGTAAGACAATTTGGGAAGTATGTTTATTTGCTGTCTTGCCAAGAGTTAGAAAAGAAGATTGATACCACTCTATATAAGAAATATATTGCTAGAGCCAGCTGGTGGTTAGGTTAGCTTAGTGAAAAGGCTGGAAGCAGGGGATCAACAAACACACACACACACACACACACACAAATCTGCCTACCAGTTCCTGTAAAAGCTCACTAATAAATAATGTAAAGTGTAAAAACAAGAACAATAACAAGTTGTGTTTGTATGGGACATTTCAGTTTATGTATGGTTAAAAACTAAAATAGATATAAAGTGTTAATTACCGAGCTTTAAAGGTCTGGAAGGCAGATGTTTTATTTTAGCACTTAGCCAAGCTAGCCATTTCCTCGTGCTTCCAGTCTTTATGATAACCTAGGCTAATCACCTGCTGGCTCTAGCTTATTATTTAACATGCAGACATGAGAGCACAACTGGTTTTGAAATTGTACTCTTGGCCATAAAGCCAATAAACGTATTTCACAAAATGTCATGCTTTTTATTTAAGAAAAACGTATTCATTATTACGATTTCCTCCCTGTCAATTACGAACATTTGCAAATTTAGCTTTTTAGATACACACAGGAAAAAAAACATCCACTGTACCTCTGAAACACAAACACTAAAAACTAGGCAGGCTGTCTGAGATTGCTTAGCTGCTAAAAAAATATTTTTTTATATTTGTGTGTTATGATCGTGTCCATGTTTAATGTCACTAGCAGGGCTTTTGGCATGTTCTTGGACTCCTCTGTCCTTCAATCAGCACACCAACATTTTAGGGTTTATAAAAATGCTAAAAAAATATGTCATGAAATGAGTCCATTTAAAATGCTGGTTAAGCAGGCTATAGTGCTTTACCTTTACAACAAAGGATCTGTAATTTTGTTTTTGTGACTTTTCTGCCTGTCTTCCCCTCTCTTCCTCCAGTGGCACCATTTTTTTTTTTTAAGAAATCATCCAAAGTGCATATCAACAGAAGCTTCTTCACTGATACCAATCTTCTCCACAGGCTCATCTGCCAAGAAGCTGATTGACTCCTTTAAACGAAAATCATCCTCCATGTCTCATAGCCTGCTCTCTCTCTCTCTCTCTCTCTCTCTCTCTCCCCCCTCCTCGAGTTTAATTTCTCCTGCAAGGCTTTCATGGTGATTACTGTACACCTCTGCCTTTCAATCAATACGCCAGGCCATCTTCAACTTCTAAATAGCTGCATGCACACAAAACTCATACAAAACGCTGCACTCCCCTACAAGTGCACACACGCACGCTGCCAGTGTGACCAGGCTGAACTTGACAGATAACAGACTGCTGTACGAAGTAACAATGCTGTACATCATATGATGTGGCACACGCGGAGAAATATTCTGTGCTTGCAATGGCCAGCCTCTCTGTGCCCTACCAATAAAGAAGCTGCTGAATAAGATTGTACTGAAATAAGACAGAGGATAAGAGAGGGACAATGGCAGATTGAATGGAAGAGAAACAACAAGAGAGGAGGAGAAAAAAAAGGGGGAAAGTGGACCAGAGGAAAACAACCACAAAGAACGCAAGAGGGGTGGACAGAAACAACTGACAGACAGCAACCACTGTAATAAATATTGTTTACTACATCTATTTATGCACTAAGCAATGGAAGAGCCAAGCTTGAATGCTGAAAACTATCCAAACATTCACGAAAGCCCATACCTGCATCGATGTCCCTTGTTTCTTTTCTCTGTAACCTCCTGTTCTCTGATTGCTAAGTCTGTTTTCTCTCGTTTACTTGCATATCCATCCCCTGCATTCCCTCCCACTCACTTCTGCTCTTGCTTCTCCTTCCTCCCCGGTAAAAAAAGATAAATTAGGCTTAAAATATTACTGACCTTATAGAGCTACAAGTGCAATTGCCCACATATGCCTCTATTTCTTTTTTTAACCACCACTATGGGTGGGCAACCTATTCAAATGCATTCAGACGTTTTTCTCTCTCTCTATCTCTCTCTCACACACATGCACAAGCAGATAACAAGGTTTTGGAGTACCGTGAATGTATAGGAGTCCTGTGTCTCTCTGTCCAGGGGCTGCACCAGGGTGAGATATCTTCTGATTCCAGTAGCAGACACAGAGAAAACATGTGCATAGCTGCCCAATAATAACTGGAGCTGAGGATCCCTGGTCTGTTGGAGAGAAAGACAGATGTTTAGAGCAAGGTGTGTCAAACTCAAGGCCCCCGGGCCGAATCCACCTAATTTTATTCGCGCACTGAAGGAAGCTAGCTGCTAGATGTCAGTATATCGTAGATAGCGTCTTAATATCATATTTAGCCCCTTCCAGTGGTGGTTGTAGCTAATAACGTTAATAGTAGCAGGCTAGCAAAAAATTGGCGCAGGGGGAAGGTAATTTAAGAAGTGAATAAATGTTTGTGCTTAATGGAGACACGGTATGGTATGTTTTGTTTGTAACGAGGCAGTGGCAGTGCTAGTATACTAGTATAGCAAGTGTACTAACCATAGCCACCAAGAAAAGTCCAAGAATTAAAAAGGCAGCCTGCGTTCAACAGAATATGTTTGTGGAAGTTTCAGCAAAAATTATGCAGCAGGGAAAGCCAGCTTTATTGAGGGTGAAGAAATCGCCCGATTGTCAGTGTTTTTCACAAGGTGCATTTTTGAAACAGTGTATGCTGAAGGTGAACAAGTGTGCCCTGACCAGAAAGAGGGTTTTAACAATGTGAATGATCCATGGATTAGTATGGTCTGTGATATCCTGGTGTTCACTTGGAGAGATAACAAGACAAACAAACCATATAGTTATTTTGACTTTGTAACACACGTTACTTTCTATATTACATTTCACTAATACATTGTGCACATGTACAAATTGCTGTACACTTGAATGTCTGCTTGCCATTATTTTTCCTAGACTTCCGCTTCCAGAGCTAGTTATTCATTATTCATTTATTACTAAAACAAATAAAACACTGAATGCAGAGGCGATATGATAACAAGTAGCTACATTTATATTGTCTTACATTTACAACTGGCCCTTTGAGGGCAACCATAATGCTGATGTTGCCCGGGATAAAAATTACTTTGACACTCCTGGTTTAGAGGAACAGGGAAGACATTACAACAGTATTTATGCTTTAATCACCCAGGAAAGGTACTGATGAGTGTGTGCTCCGCTGGCAAGATGGCGGGGAAACACAAAAATCTGGTACACATTTAAACCTGGGAGCTGCCAGCAGCGATGAAATGTGGGCTACTAAGCACCTCCATTGGTTCAAGTAAAAGAATGAACTGAGATTTTAGGAGATTGGATGCTCAATGAACATACAGTGAATAATCAAAGGAGCAGATAATAAAAGAACACATTTTACGACACAAGAACCAGGATATGTTTGACGCTCTCTCTCTCTCTGAAATATTACAAATTATTAAATTTTACAAATTAAAGGAAAACTGGTTCAAATAAGTGAAGAAACAAAACATATGAAAATCCTTCAATATGCAAAACAGGTGAGAGCAAAGAAGTGCTTTGACAGAAGAAGATGAATGAAAAACATCTCTTCCAAGGTTTTCTTGACATAAGAATTCTCCGACGAGAGCTCTCTCTGTGTGTGTGTGTGGGTGTGGGGGGGGGTGTACTCAGTGATGGAGAGGCAATCCTCATCCAAGTCCTCCTCTGACATTACCCACACAGTCACCTGCTCTGTGTGCGTATGTTGTGTATATATGTGTGTGTGCGTGTGTGTGTATGTGTGTGTATGTGTGTGTGTGTGTGTGCGCGCGCGCGAGAGCTCTCATTTCAGATAAGGCTGGGTCAGCAGGGTGGGCGGGTGTGGGGCTGATAATATTGTCGATGTAGCCAGTGTGGATATTGAGTCATAAATAAACACACACATACACAGAGTTAAGGACGCACACACAGACACTAACAGTCGTATGCACACACATAAATAGAAGTGATGGACGGCACATAAAAGCAATTAGGACTAATCATCATTGTTGGTACTTAATTCTGGGGGAAAGACCAGGGTGAGCAATATTTAAAATAACTCAACGTATATAAATTACCAGAGACACACAGACACACAATGACAGGAACACACAGAGACACACACATTATCACCACTAAGCCCATTCCCTTGCTGTGGGGGTCTTTTAGAAGGCAATGAACCAAAGCTTGTTTTTGTCAAAATGCCTATGCTACATCTTAAACAAACTAAGCTCTCGGGAATGCATCGGCAATAACAATGTTGCACCACTGTAAATTCTTACATTATCACTGAGAGGCAATTTAAAAGGGAAATGGTTTTACTATCCAGATTTGCGGGGAAATTAGATGCAAGCCAGGCACAACGTATAGATTCAGTAGAACAAAAAGAAGGGCTAAAAGGGAAACTTCAATGGCTTGATCCTTCATTTCTGTATTTCCTCTTTAAGCCATGGTGCTGGTTTTGTTTACATGGTGATTTAATTGTGTTTGAAGACAGGAATTGGTTTGTTTACACACTTCAGAGCAGCATTTCATATTACGATGGCTGAGGAAAGTTCCAAAGTGCCAGAATATTAGGATATATCTGTCCAGCAAATAAGTAACAAATGGCCATTGGCTAAACCCCTCCTCCAAACACAGACTGTCCAATCATAGCTTGGCAGTTGTAACAAGGCATGGCAGGCCTGTGAGGCTTTGGATTGCTCCACATGTTGAAGCAGTGCGCACGGTGCTGTAGTAAAGATTATTGACATCTGAAGACTGAAGGGTTGTGTTTTGTTGTTTTTTTAGCTTTCCAAAATCAAATCACAAAAGTGTAAAGAATGGATTAAACAGTATGTTTGTCCGCTCTAACATAAGGCTAACTTATAACACTACCAAGTGCATATTTAAAACCCCTTTTTACAGGGCTCTTGTTCTATAGATCAGATGGAAATATTAACAAGTCAGCCTGAGACAGCATTTTTCAGCTAACCCATGATTATTTTCCATATAACCCATTGTTTCAAAAATTACTGTGATTTTCATGCTGTAAATCTGCCCGCATCATCACTGTGGACTGCATATATGCCATGCGAGGATAGACAACTTGACAGGCCTGTCAACAGTGAGTAGGGGGCTTAACGAACATTTAATTTCCATCTGGTAAATTGTTACATGACATGTCTCAAATGCATACTAAAGCGAATTACTAACAAGTTGCCGTGAAACACTGGACGATAGGCATTGAAGTTTAGAGTAAATCTGTTCTGGTGTTTGTTGTCAAAGACACAGTCCTTGTTAACATCAACCAGTTGAAGCTTCAGAGAACTCAGCAAAAGGAGGTAAAGATAGAATGAACGAAATCAGCTAATACCTACAGGCATCGTGTTCGCTGTCAGCTAATGAGGAAGTAGATGCAACAAATCATATAAGTGACTCCTCAGATGTATAGGGCTATAACATATTACACACAAATCTGTAAAGGGTTTTTGTTAATATTATAATTGGATTTGTATTAATCAGCTTATAATGTCATTAGTCAATGACAGCTCTGTATGCTTTCATCCTTACCTTCTCCACATCGTTATCCAGAGCTATGATGGCCAGTGGTGCAGACAGGCTAGCATTGGTCGCTACGGTGGTTCCCACTGGTGATGCCTCACTGACGCATCCATGATAACTGGTTTCCAGAAAGTAGGGTGCCTGGTTGTTCTCATCCAGAACTTCGATTAGGAGGTTGGCAAAAGCCGGCAAGGGGTGGCCATTGTCCTGCTCTGCCTAAAGGGAAAGAGAAACTAATTGTTCATTTTGGCTGTGATTCTCCTGCTGCTGAAGTGGCATTTAATAATACTGCTTCACATAATATGTAATAAGAGAGTAGTCAATTGAGTTCTGACAAATGCTCATAGCATTACCAATGCATAGCAGCCCCATTCAGACTGAATTTTATATCTCCAGTGGAGGTGTGTATTTATGTGGAGTATTTGTTTATATATTCTTTTTTTAAGTGAGCAAATTTGCACCATTTAAAGTATGCCAAGATAGCTAGTAGCAGTTCCTGTTTGTAATATACATATGGATACACAGACAACCATCACTGGACCACTCACACACTGTCTTTGTCTCATTCCTTCTGCGCCTCCCCTTCAACTCTCAAGCGCACAAGTTTATTGTGCAATTCTGACAATCTAAAACACGTGACTATACAATTGCTTGATTGCCTTTATACCGGTTTGCCTTTCTGTTTGTCTGCTGCTTGATTGCCTGTATACCCCGTGTGTTTTTCCTTTTGTCTCTCCTATGTTTTCTTTCAGTTTGAAGTTTCGTCTGTTGCCGTTTTGCACGGCAACGTCTCTTCCTCCTCCTCCTATCCTCATTCATTAGTTCATGTGGGATTCAACAGCTTTACCATCCCAAAAGCACCATTTTATAAACACAATATATGTACACTCATATACACAAATACACACACGGTTCACACACTCAAGCAAAAACATTCAATAGAGGAAAAATTTAATTTTCAGTTTCAGCAGAGTAGAACTTGATGTATGCTTGGTGGCGTAATTTCATTACCAGCCTAACTGAGACAAAAACACCTTCACACAGCCTGGGACAGTTCTAATGCTTTACAATTACTGACGTTTAGTTGATAGAAACCAGGAAGCACCAAATAAATACATAAGAGGAACATTAAGTCTTTCTTTAAGCTTATAGGTTTACTTATCAACAGCTTGAGGAATATGTGGAGGTTAAAGGCAGTTAAAAGAATACAAATAAAATAAGCACTGCATATTGAGGAGGGAGGTTGCAGCAGAGGTTTGCAGCCCCAGTGTTTCTCACCTTGATAACCAGATCAAATCTGCGGTAAAGTTCTCTATCGATGGGCTTTACTAGTAGAAGCTCCGCTGTGGTTCTGTTCAAGCTGAAATATTCTGCATAGGACTCTGGTTTGCCTGAGAAAGAGAGAGAGAGAGAGAGAGAAAGAGAGAGAGAGAGAGAGAGAGAGAGAGAGAGAGAGAGAGAGAGAGAGAAAGAGAGATGGCAATAAGACACAAACAGTAAGAAGGGAGCAAAATCAAAGTACACAAAAGCGGGGAGTGTGTTGTGTGTGTGTTTGAGAGTGAATGAGTGGAGTTAGTGAGAGATAGAGAGAGAGAGAGAGAGAGAGAGAGAGAGAGAGAGAGAGAGAGAGAGACATATCAGTAATTGGTTTAAGAATCAATATATGTTTGTCTGGTGGGTGTCTAGGGGGAGTATAAGAGAGACAGGGAGGGGAAAGAGGGAGTGAGCAAGAGCAAGACATGGCTAAGTGGAGTGCTTCCAGTTTTGTCATCTCTGCTCTCTACAGGTGGGAATGCACACGGTGCTTTGGAATACTGTATTGCTCAGTGGGGAAATCAAGTTCTGGTGAGAGGAGCAGCAATACAGTCCCATGAGGACAAAACATGATTCCCCCTATCTATCTATCCATCTGGTTATATACGGCCTCTTCTTCTTAAGGTATGTCCTTCTGTCCAAGAATCAAGGCCGTAGTGAAAACATTCTCAATGTTCCTCTTGCAACGATCTGTTCTTTAAGATCAAGTTGTCGCCCTGAGCAGTTACCAACCACTGTTCATAAATTATCTGATGAAGGCCACAAGAGCTAAAACCACCATCTTTAAACATTGACGCTTCCTCAGCTGACCCTCGACTGCAGCTTTATTTTGTGATTTTTAAATAATTTCAACAGATTTTGGGGCCCTTTGTGACACTTTCTGTCATAATCCTTACTCAGACAGATTAATTCCACAGGAGGAGGCTGGGAAATGTAATCAAGGCTGTGTCAAGACATGTCAGTACATTTTTTACGGACTATGCAGATCTTCACAAGTAAGTGAGAGTTTTCTGTGATTCTGCATTTTACAATGTCGAACAGTAATCAGTGCTAGTGCTATCAATCACTTTCAACTTAAGGTACTTATGAAGCATTAATGGGCAGAATTCCATCTCTCCAACATCTTAGCATCCTGTTTACAATTACTTCACATACAGTTTTACTCTGCTGAGTTAAACCTGCTCATAAACATTTAAGTGCCTTCCTAAAAACTATATGATCCTTATCTATCAATTAAGCCCTGGGCTAAGGAGCCCTGAGACCACAGATCTGCATTTGATTCCAACAACAATTCTCTAAATCTGAGGACGGTACACAAACGTATATTGTCTCACTGTCTACAATGCCTCATTGCCCAATACCAGTGACAACTGATCTAAACCCCCCAAAATGTAAACCTACCAATGAGGATGGAGTATAGAATCCCTGGCCTGTCAGAGGGAGGCTGTATGTTTCTGTCTTGGTCCACAGCTTGAATGGGTGGAGTCACATTGAGGGGATTCGCCTTACCCTGGAATTGGAACCAAGCACAGCATTAGAGTTGAATATCATGATCATTACGGATAAGATTAGTATGAAATGCATCAGAACTAGCAATAACAGGATGCAGCTGCATCACAAAAAGGCATAGCAACAATGCACCGTATGAGAGTGAAAAACAAGGAAAGAAAGACAGTAAACTCAAACTTGTAGAACAGTTTCAACAGTTTGCATCATAATAAGAACAGATCACTTCAATCTTTAAACAGTTATCCAACCCAGCCTAGTTTACCAGGAACATTTCTAAACAAAAACAACTAATGTTTAAAGCAAGAGCGATATTACTAAAGAATTTCTTGGTGGTGTTATTTACAACCTCTGAGCATGCCAGCAAAACCAGTGAGAGTTAAACAGAAAGCTGCAGAATAGGAAGATCAATTGCTGGCAAAAACACGCAGTGGTATACTTTAAATCGTATGTAGAGCGCGCATGCACGTGCACACCCGCACATGAAACCCTGCGTATGTGCGGAAAGAAGAAAAAGGATCACATTTATCAAAATAAAACACAGAATCAAAATCAGGACCTATTTTCATTGGGCATATCTGCTGTACTTGTCCATATAAATATGTCTATCCACTTTACACACACACATACAAGTCTGCTGGTGTGGATCTGTATCAGTATGCAAATGTGGCCAGGCTATAATATTGATGTATAATCGTGTAATGTGCTGAGGTGTGGGTGATACAAAGACCAACGGGAGAAACATTACACACCTATAGGATCAAATCTACAATCACTAAAGCTGTAAAATGTGAAGCCAAGCACAGCAACGTGGCTGCACGTCTTTCCCAAATGTGCATGAATGCACCAGAACACGCCTACACAAAATATTAACTTGTCACGACAGTATGTTCGTACACAGTATGTTCGTACACCTGCTATGACACAATACTTTACCACCGCACCTGTCACGCAGCACTTAAAATCTACTAGCCGTCATAGAGCTATATCTCTGAGAGAGGAGAGGAGGGAGACACAGTCAGAGAAGAAGTTATGGCAAGTAATGAAGTGGAGTAAAAGAGGGTGTAAATATGTAGAAGAGAGATGAATCTGCCAGGAGTTGAGGGTAAACAAGGGAGCAAAGAGAGATGTAAATGCAGCAAAGAAGAAAGGGGGAGTCAGAGAAAAACAGCCTGGTCACCGAGAACACTGAGATACTGATGCAACAATTCATGCTACTAACAATGATTTCATTTTACACACCACACCACAATGTATGAACAAAGAAAATCACGGACAATATAGAACTATAAACTATAAACTGTTTTCAAGAAAAGACTAAAGACTCATTTGTTCCGGGAATACAACAGCACTTAAATGACAAATTGTTTATATAAGTATAGCACATTCCACAATATCATAGTGAAATGATATTGCTAGTTTGATGGTATTGCTAGTTTGAATGTATTGTATTTG